>OX183134.1:11450253-11704499 GCA_945261195.1 Cryptosula pallasiana | reverse complement strand
AATTAAGTAAAAAAAATAATCAAAACTCAAATGCCACTTAAATGCCACTCAAATGCCCCTCAAATTAAATACAATATTTACTCGGCGAATCCATCCAACGCCGTAACCCATTGCATTCACCCCGAAGTGTAATCCACAAAAAAACACTTGGTAGGGAGATCTGCTCATATATTACTACTGTAAGATATCAATTTTTGTTGCAGCTTACTATATAGGTTTTTGCTTGAGACTTGGTAAAAACTTATCAATGGGATAGTATTGTAAAACATATATTCATCCCCTCTACTTCAAGATGTAACCTAGCAAACTTGGATTGGAATTTAACAGTCTGAGGTAAGTTTCTGAAACTACCTGCTGGCATACTTTCACCCATGGAAACTACCTGTTGGTATACATTCACACATGAAAACTACCTGCCGGTATACATTCACACATGGAAACTACCTGTTGGTATACATTCACACAGGAAAACTACGTGTTGGTATACATTCACACATGGAAACTACCTGTTGGTATACATTTACACATGGAAACTACCTGTTGGTATACATTCACACATGGAAACTATCCGTTGGCATACTTTCACACATGGAAACTACCTGTTGGTATACATTCACACATGGAAACTACCTGCTGGTATACATTCACACATGGAAACTACCTGTCGGTATACATTCACACATGGAAACTACCTGTTGGCATACATTCACACATGGAAACTACCTGTTGGTATACATTCACACATGGAAACTACCTGTTGGTATACATTCACACATGGAAACTACCTGTTGGTATACATTCACACATGGAAACTACCTGTTGGTATACATTTACACATGGAAACTACCTGTCGGTATACATTCACACATGGAAACTACCTGTTGGTATACATTCACACATGGAAACTACTTGTTGGTATACATTCTCCCATGGAAACTACCTGTTGGTATACATTCACACATGGAAACTACCTGTTGGTATACATTCAAACATGGAAAAAACTATGAGACAAAGATATAGGCAACATATGGAGGTTTTTTCACTTTAGTCATTGTCAACTTCTGCATCCAGGATAAACGATGTGTACTTGGATTACACCAAACAATTACACCCAGCAAAGTTCAACTGCTAAAATACTCTATCAGTTATACATGAGCATATTTGAAATGAGCAAAGAAACCAAACCGAATGTGTTATTTTCTCTAAATGGCTTCATCACCTATACCTAGCACCAACTAAAGCCTTTGCCTACATAAAATTGTGTATAAATTAATCAATCAAACTTCCATATTAGCCATGCATTAGAATTAGACAATAAGTAGCTGATGCAAAAGGACTTTATAACCCACAAAGTAACTGGAACAATACAAGTGTGGTTGTGTATTGCTAAACCACAGATGGCCAATTTGGCAAAAAATATTGTTAGACTCGCTGGAAATTATTTATGTTGAAGCGATCTAACTCAGCAGGTCTGGGTTGACGAACAATGCACACCCACCTGATAAATAGCCTTGTAACTAAACTGATCACATGAAGTGATTATGCCTACAAACTGAAGAACTCAGCCAGAACTAGACATCTATTGAACAGATAATGTAAAGTGGTAACTAGCGGTGTACAGTAACAGATGCCATAATTAATTAACAGTCGGTAGATAACAGCTCAAGCCCCAGTAGATAACTTGAGGTTATGAACAAGTCTAGTTGAGCTGAGCTCCCACTTGGGAGGTGCTCACTTCAAGACTCTCAGAAAGTGACCTGCTAGATGAATAACTGAGGGAGTTACTCAAATCCACTTTGGGCTGAGCTTGTCGTGTATTTTTATAGAAGACGCAATGCTTATGCGTTATAGTCATAAATTCTAAATAAAGTTTGTCTCATGACAAAAGATAACAACCTGAGGCTGAGTGCTTGTACCAAAACTGTTCAATGACTTATTGGTAACAAACATGAAATATCGATAAAGCTTATAGCAAACCTAATTCACATTGAAATGTTGGTATTTAGGAGGTTAGAAACACCCTCAGCAGAGTTCATGAAAAAGAAGCGATTTTGAAGGTTTAATAAACATTAAAAAAAAGGATATCTAGTTGTAATTGCTATGCATAAACCATGTAGGCCAACAGAGTTTTATTTATTATTAAAATTTACAAATCATTTACACAGAAGCTAATTATAGTATCTGTACACATATAGATAGAATGAGCATGTTTTAGTGTCTGTGTATGTCACAGTATACAATAACACACTTTCCCTGTTTCAAAGTACTTTGTGAAGAGTTAACAGTCCCAGCAGCTACCTTACTAATGCCATGGTTAGCTTGCATTGAGTGGTTGTTTTGGTGTAGATAAGCATCGATGGAGGGGTGGTGTACAAATATATTGGCATTGCAATCAGTATCACATGAGTTTGTTAACTTTGTAGTAGCCGATGTGGCTGTCTAACAACTGGTAATGGTACTATTGGGTACAACATGTTTATACAATGAGGTACCGATGAGCTTTCTTTTGGAATGGGCTGTCAAGTTTGATTGGGACTTTTGCAGAGGAAGATGGTGGAGACCTACCCGCAGGTGTTATTCACCAGACCTGATGTAGGAATATCTGCTAACCAAATCAGAACTGATGCCCTTGGATGGATAGATTCTATTGCATAGTTTAGCCCATCATCTCTTTTTTTACCAGCTTTTTTCTCATATTATCTTGTTATGAAATGAATGAAGCAACAAGAAAAAAGCGCATATAAGAGTGTGCCAGCCAATGATGAGAGTGTTTGATGCGCTAAAATTTAATATTATTTTTCATAGTACAGAGGGATGTTCTCAACTAGGAAATTGCTAGCCAGTTGCTACTAAAAGGTTAACTTTGAAATTGATTTTTACAATAGCTATTTGTTATCAATTTGTGCCTGAGTGGAAAAAAATACTGACGTGCAATAAATGAAATGGTTTCCATCAATTTTATGTTACCAAAGTTCATCATAACCATCCCGACTTCATTAGGCTGTTAAGTTTTTCCCAATATAGTGTCTAAAAATTGATCATGAAAGATGATGTCACACGTTAAAAGCAACGATATAACTATTTGTAGCACCAGGTTTTTTTCAGATTCCAAATATTTGGGAATTACTAAATTTTTAATAACTTGGGACTATATGCTGCTAGAAACAAAACTTAAAAGGATTTAATAGGATACACTTTGCCGAATGAGATTAACCAATCACTGCGCTGCTTACATAAGTGCAGGCTTCAGAAAAAATGGTTGAAAACCACGTTGCAAATGAGAAATTTCCGAGTGCGCAGTTGGACCATATGTTTTTAGTTCATGTTTATCACCAGCCTATCAGATTACCGACCTGTTGATATACTGTTTGTTATAGATCCTTTACATCTGAAGGTATGAAAATGGATTTAATAATCCCCTTGCCAAATAAAAACGTAACTTTTTTTAATATATATAACCACAAAGTAATTAGTAACTAACCACAAATTAATTACGCTCGCTTGGTCATGCGTCACGGATTTCACTCTAATGTACCAATAATGAGGCGTAAAACTAACCACTGTGCGAACACGAAACAAAGTAATATTGGTGCTGAGAGAGTCATTTTTAAAGCTCATTTTTTCAGTAACTATCAATGAGAGGGTAAAAAGTTTACCACTATTGTGACTGCAAGATATGATTTTACGCCATGACATGTTTTTTAACGTCCCAAGGCTGATTTGAAAAATCCATTTGTATTGGCTATGGGAGCTTTCAATACATACATTGGTTTTGGTAAACATGGATCACTAAAATAACTGAAGTTTCATGAAGGGTTCATTGCATGTAGCAAGTTAACACTTAACCACTCACCCGAATTGAAATGTGTTTTAAATAATCTCTTAAATTCCCACATTAGCGATAAAGTTACTCAGGCGCAGTGATATTTCCCAGGGGTCTATGACCAACAATAGGAACTCAATCTCTGTCTTGCAGGCATCCATGATTTGCTGAGGAGTACTTACTGCCATACTGGCAATGCTGGCCGCTTCAGCAATGAAAACAAACATTGTCATTGGTTGTGCTTGAGCAAGAGGGTTTCTATGGACCTCAGAGACACGTCAAATCATGTAGGTGCCTGTAACGCTTAGCTGTTTACTGGTGTTATGCGCAAAATTCTATCACAAAATCAAACACCTATCCAGTTCATTTTGAACTTTAAGATCAACTATGACATATCACAGCTTGCTGATTAGTTGGACTTGGACTAATTCCCTATCGACAGAGAGCAATTTACAGTGGGGAGAGCTTGCCTCTTCAACAAACTCTAGACAAGAAAGCAAGAACCAGTAACATTCATTTGGGTGATTTATTTCGTATGTTTTGATCAGTACCATAAACCATGGCGCAACACGTGGACTAGCCTTTAGCCAGTTTCTCTCACGCAATAAACTTGCTGCAGTTGATATAGAATATTCACTAATTGGAGAAAGAATTTGTTTTATGATGATTTCTCCGTCATTTATGTTGACTGTAAAAGAAGAAAACTTTTCCAAATTATCTAGTATTACTAATAAGTTCCACATGTATTAAATACTACATATAACAGTTGAGTACATTGTTGGTCAACGGCCTTTTCATCAATCTTCCAGCGGTTGCTCATCTCAGAACATAAAAATATTTATTTTTGGATGTTTTCAGCTGTTGTGTGTTGAATTAAAATTTTTCGTGGCTACTTTACAAATGCCAAGGATAGCTTATATTTGGTGCTTGTTATGGTGTAAATAAGACTTGATGTAGTGATTGTGTACAAATATATTGACATGGTTACAATATCACACGAGCTGGTAAACTTAGTAATAGTTTGTGTGGTTGCGTAGCAACTGGTGGTGGTTCCATTGGGTACCACCTAGCAGTGGCTGATCTAGAAAACAATCGAGGTGGTGCTTTTAGAAAAATTATCTGGGTGGGAAGGGAAAGGATGCAGGGACAAATGGGGTGCAAGGCACCCTTCTCCTGCATAAGCCCCGCATATGGCAGCTACTTAACAAAGGTGCATCTGATGGTCTTCATGCATCCGGAACGCCAACTGAGCAATCCAACAAGCCCGGAAGTGATTGCAGTCACACTGGTAGCTAAAATAGCAATGGATAGACATTTTTGTTATACCAAGCTTGTAAAAGTCTATAATAGCACTGCATCATTACTAAACTGGCCCTGGGTAGCTATTCTGGGCCGGCATCAAGATGGATGCCATAGCCTAATAACTGAAACAGCCTAAGGACCTCTAGGACCCATATACAGGTTTTTACTAACCTGAGAAGTAGCTATATCAAGATCGAAGGCCAAAGAAGACTGGTAACTCTAGAGACAGGAATGCACAGCTACTACTGGCTGAGATGCCCATAGACTCTGCCCCTTATATCCGAGCACCAGTTCCTCCAAATCTATTTATTAACCTATCATTGGCTAAGTATTATTTATTTATTGTATCATTGGTGTAATCGTGTTATTCTCATGTGTGATTGGACTTTTTGGCAAACTATGCCAAACACTTCTTGGCACTTCCTGCCACTCTGCCTATAAAAGGCACAGCCTTCTCTCATTTCCTTGCAGTACAACTTGTGTGTTATACGGCATTACATGACGGCATGTTATTACGTGTCACTTTTACGTTGCCTTCTTTTATTCTGGATGAGAATAATTGCTTTTACAACTTAAAATTTCTGAGCGTATGCAGGAGTCTTGCCCTCGTTACAGTTGTACAAGTCGACGGTACTCCTTTGCAACTAGTTGTAGGTTCCGTGCGAGCTCGGGGTCACATCTGGGAAGGGGTTGAGTGTTTACTGTCAGACGTTGAGAGGCTGACTGTCTAGTTGTGCGCGCAGGCAGCAGTTTGCTCGATGACAGCGGAAAAGTGGATAAGTAGTGGGCAGATGAAATCTGCTACATGATGATATTTGCTTTTATTAGCATGATAATAGCTACCACTATCACTGCAGCAACCATGGAAAAAATATAAAAAACTTTTCTATTGCCTCATTGACGTATTTAATGCTAGTGCACAAAGTTAGTCAGCATAATAAAGTAATAATATTGTTGTTACTGAAAACCGCTGCTACCCTCCTTGCGTGACATTGATGAGGTTTTGCTAGTATTGCTATTGTTGTGGTTGCTTCTACTGCTCAGCCTTGCTGTATGTGAAACAGAAATATATATTTATGTAAAACATTTATTTTTGATTTTCTATGCATAAATTGACCATCGTTCAAAAACACAGCTCCAAACTGTTGAACAAACATTTTTCTCACTGTCACCTTCAGGAATAACTTCTGCACGAAGCCACCTTGTGAGAGAATCCAATTTTTACCATGTCACAAAAATACTTGGCCTTTTCATCAGGTCATGACTCTGAGTTAACTTAGCCGTTAGGTCCTAATACCAGCCTTTCTATTTGTGTAGGTAGCTTGTCATTGAGTGGATTGTATTGTTATAGTTGGGCCTTGATGGGGTAACTACATGCAAATATATTGACAATGTTATCGATATCAACAAAACCTGTAAGTTTTGTAATGACTTGGGGGCTTGTGTAGCAACTGCTAAAGAGACCATTATTATAACATCCTTACACTACACATATAATAGCCTATCAGTTAATCGTAGATAGATTTAAAATATCCAACTTTCAGCTGCACTCTCAAGAGATGTTCAGATGGCCAGTTGCCAACTCTAGTGTTTATATGGGTAAAATTTTTTGTTCCAGCTAAATGTTAGAAGTTGCCTGGACAAAATGTAAAAAAGATTCTGAGATGATATTGTACAAGATATGCTCATCCCATTTACTTTGAGACACAACAGAGCAAACTTGGGTTGGAATTGAACAGACTAAGGTAAACTATCTGTAGAAATTGAACAGTCTCAGGCAAAATATATGGGATTTGGCGCTACAAAACCCGTTTCTATAAATATCGATTCACAAAATAGTAATAATTAATTAACTACTTCACCAATTAATTGTTACAACAGAGCTTGACGATGTTAAGACCTAACATATCAAATCATCACCATTACTACAACGAATTAAAGTGGCATTTTTCTAACACCTAGTGTTTCATATGTCATCATTGTTGGGAACTCAAGCTAGTAGCCAAGACCACCTTTACTTTTATATGTCAAACTAAATAAAGGTCCCTCGGCGCAGGAGCTTGTTTTCGGCTTGACTCCAGTACATGAATTGTGGGGTTATCAAACCAAATTGGGAAAGACAACTTTTGTAATAGATTAAGATCTGTGAAAAGCAATGAGCTGAAAGCTGCAAGTCTGTGCCAACTCCTTACTTTCCAAACAACTGCTCAAAGTTGTTGCTAAGGCTAATTGCTTCTGTTTCCGATTTGAAATGACCGGCTGAGAAATTACTTTTTCTTCAACCAAGGGGCTTGGTAGGTTTTCTTGATGATTACCACTGTGATTCAGATAATGAGCGCTCTGATGACGATGACTTTGTCACAGAAAATAATTCAACAGACTATAACGCTATTTTTGCTGTTTCTGCCGTTGACAGTGCTTGTCATTTTTTAATTCAGCTTTAGATGTTGTTAGGTAAGTGAAATGTGGTGAGAAAGTCCAAACACTTCAGTAAGTTTTATAGCATAGAAAGTTATTTTTCGTTAGAAATGTCCACTCTTATGAACTATGATAGTGATGGATATCTTAATGAATAAACCCGAGAGAAAATATGACAAGTTGAGGCAGAATTTAAAGCCTCAATAACAAGCTAAAGGGTAAGGTACCTGCAGATTTGCAAGTGATTGATGCCAATAGGATTTTTTGCTGTCACAGACATTTTACTTTCTTACAAGCTTTACGTTAACAAATACCAAATAATCACATTTTTAACACTGGATGCTGTTTATTTCTGATCTTATTAGTTTGACATAACTGGTCACATCTAGCAATTAATCGCTCACATTCATACGCTTCAAATACTGCCACAGACAAGTTCCTTAAACCTGTTAATCAAAAAAGCCTTTCTTTGTGCAAACTTTAAAGGTGCTATGTCAGTTATTTAGGGCTGATTTATACCTAACTCATTTAACTCTAGTGCTTCTGGATTAGGAAAGCTTTCTCTGGAGTTGTGCTCTCTTTAGTTTCTTCTGTAGTGGAAGTGGAATAGAGGCTGACTTGCGTGCAATTTTCTTGTTGATACGCAATACTTTATATAGGACTGTAAAGCAGTGTTGCAAAATTCTGGCTCGTTTACATAGAAGTAGAGCTTCCCAGCAAAAGTGATTGGGCACAGACTTTCAAAAGTATAAAAATTTAGGTTGGCAGTTAGTTTTAGATTTTTTGAAAGAGTTTTAGTTGAGTCAGCATTTTAATTTTTTATTGAAATGTTCGGTAATAGGTTGGTACTCGCCCTCAAGTGATAAATTAAATAGTCAATATCTCAAAAAACTAAGACATTATTACAGTTGAAAAAAAAAATTTGTAAATCAAATGGTATCAAAAAAATTGAAATAACACTATTTAGAATTTATTTGTGAAGAAAAAACAACTCGAAATTTCCGGTTCTGGAGTCGTTGTTGTCATCAACAACAACAATATTTTCCAAACCTCAATTACGAAGTTTTTGACCAAAAGAAAATGGGAAGTGAAGATTGTAAATAAACATTGATTTTCAAATAAAACAAAAAATAAATAATCACTAACTTATGACGATTTGTAGCATTTTGGTTGAGACTATATAGCACTCTTTAACAGAAGAGAAAAGACAACTCCGACCACTGAATTGCATGTCAATCGCCGACATGCATCTTAAAACAATTTCCAATCTTTCACATAAGTTGGGCTAAAGTAATTTTAGCAATCTTATATCAGGTAAGTTCTACCTTTTTAATCATATCTGCCATTTTTATCTGACATGATGGGCTTAGGTTATCGGAAATTTCCTCAGGTGAAAGACCTATATGCAGCACATCTTTTCAAAACCTTCATTGAATCCTACGTATCCAGAATTTAGACTCTGAATTATGTATTATGGCTGTTAATTTCCCATGTTTTACCAAAACCTGAGATGAAGGCCAGGTAAGTAGAGAAAATTAAAAACAAACAACAAGCGGATCAATACATTAGGATTAAATTACCCTGGATAGACCAGCAGTTAAAACATCATGGGTTGAGTGCTTTGAAACAAATAGTGCTGTCATAGATCCCAATGGTAAGCTACTGTAAGTTTGTAATGTAACCCGATGCATTTCTTTGACTGTAGCAAGTGAGTTTTAACCTTTTCATCCTCCATTGATTAAAATGCATCAACACTTTTTATAATTGACGCGAAAATACTTCTATGACGTATGACATCGCTGGTTACTGTTATGAATAGCTGTATGCGCATGTGTGCTCCTAAGTTTTATAGCAAAAAAACCTGTAGGTAAATGTATCCAAAGCTGAGTTAAAGCAGCGTTCATTGGAGTCGTATTTGAGCCACGGCGGTATCAGCTTTTCATTATCTAAATCAGGTCACCAAGTCACACCAGTACAACAAAAGCTTTTGAGTAGTTGCATGCTTGTTAACAAATAAAGTCTTTTATGCGCTCAGCTACCTGATTACAATGTATTCATTTAATCTTTGTTGGGCTTACAAAACCTTTCATTGTGCATGAGCGTATATATTAATGTAAGCAACTGGTGGCACCACCCATTGTCAATACATGAAAAGAGTGAAGTTTTGTCCCAAGTGTTATGTGATTGCTTTCAGGATCTGTGGCCTCGATGTAACGCCATTATAGACTTAGTTGAATACAAATGGAGAGTCCTTTTGAAATATTCTAGAATGACCATACAAAAGTGAGCCGCACCTAAAAACATATCAGTAGTAATATATGAGCAGATCTCCCTACCAAGTGTTTTTTGTGGGGTTAAAATCTGGGGTGATGCAATGGGTTATGGCGTTGAATGAATTCGCCGAGTTTATATTGTATTTTATTTGAGGGGCATTTGAGTGGCATTTGGGTGGCATTTAAGTGGTATTTGAGTTTTGATTATTTTTTTACTTAATTTGAACTTATATGGCGTATAGATTTTGAATGTATGGCATTTAAGTTATGATAATTTTTTTACATAATTATATACATAATTATAACTCATAGGGTATCTAGATTTTGAATGTAAGGCATTTAAGGTTTGATAATTTTTTGTAATTCCGACTCATATGATATCTTGAGAGAGAGAAGAGAGATGAAAAGAGGAGAGAGAGGAGAGAGGAGATATATCTACATAGAATAAATACAGTGATTAAAAATGAAACAATATGTGAATATATACATTTATTGTGTAATAAGTAGGGAAAATCTCATATAATATAGCTAGAGTCAGTAAATATTAAATAATACAAAACACTACAACTTGTAATGACAATCAATGCATAAGCTTTTACTAAAAAAAATATCTTGAAAACCTTCAAAACATGATCCCAAATGGAAAAAAATGGATGAAGTTAGATGTTCATCTATTTGTATACATCTACAAAAAAGAGGTATTTGGTGAAATATTCTATCATTTCATTCAATTTTGATTAATTTTTTTGCAAAAAGAAATCATCCTCTAAATGGTTAAATTTCATCTAATTGTACAAATTTACAACAAAAAAAACAGGGTTATTGGTAAAATATTCTTTCATTTCATTGAATTTTTATTATTTTTTTGCAAAAAAAAAATCACCCTCTAAATGGTTAAATTTTATCTGCTTGTATATCTTTACAAAAAAAACAGGGTATTTGGTAAAATATTCTTTTATTCTATTCAATTTTCATTAATTTTTTCAATAATTGCTTAAATGTACATTATTCATTATTTTCTTATTGTTAGGTAAGCAACCTATCTTACAAAATTAGTTTCTTGAGTGAGGGTTTTATCCCACATTTTCCTTTTGAATTTTTTTAAAAATTTACCATTTTTTCAAAACAATCATTTATATATACAATTTTTTTTAAACAGAACAATCTATATCTCTGAGAGGTTGGAGATATTGGGGTAGAAAACTTAGACATGATGAGAAGGCTATGGATTCACCCATTCAAGAGCAAACCATTTTCGATGGCAATTTCAATTCTGAAAACTAAATCAATGTAAATTGTTTTTCAAAATGCAATCATCAGAAAACTTTTGTCATGATGATGAGGAGGTTATGGATTTACCCATTCAAGAACAAACCATTTTCGATGGCAACTTCAAAAAAAAAAATAAAACAATGTAACTTTTTATTCTTTGTCTCCCATGAAATTGTTCAAATGAATTAGAACTGAAGTATGTGGTATTACGTAATCATTTTTTTTTTAAAGATAAAAAGTAGTTTTTCAAAATGCAATCACCAGAAAACTTCTGTCATGATGATGAGGAGGTTATGGATTTACCCATTCAAGAACAAACCATTTTCGATGGCAACTTCAATTCTAAAAACTAAATCAATGTCACTTTTTATTCTTTGTCTCCCATGAAATTGTTCAAACGAATTAGAACTGAAGTATGTGGTATTACGTAATCATTTTTTTAAAGAAAAAACACATCAAAATCGACAAATTACTCCTCTAGATAGTTAAAATTTACAATATTTGAGAATTAATCGCAATAGAAACATTAAGCCTACTTGATAATAAAGAATTTGAGTGTTAAATTTGATTAATTGATTCAATGATATTATATGGATCTTTTGAAAATAAACATTTCAATGAAAACATCATATTTAGTCTTTGACACACTTGAAACCATTTTACAGTAAATTTCACCAACAATATTTTAGAAATGTTTACTATACATTTACAAGAAAAATGCGGTATTTGGTAAAATATTCTTTTATTCCATTCAATTTTCATTAATTTTTTGAGCGAGGGTTTTATCCTACCCCAGCGGGCAAAGACACATTGAAACAAAGTTGAAACTATGTTGAATGCGACGGAGAAACTACGTAGAAATTGGGGCTAAAAGTGAAACGAGATTCAACGTTGAAAATTCGCATGTGAAAAAACGTTGATTTGAGGGAGAAACAATGTTGAATCAACGTTGAAAAAGCCGAGAATTTAGGGTGATATATGGTTGAAAAGTACGTTGATTTGATGGAGAAACAACATTGAATCAACCCCAGGAAAGCAGAGATATTTCGATGAAATTTGGTTTGAGAACTGACGTTGATTCAAAGAAGAAACAACATTGAATCAACATTGAAAAAGCCGAGATTTTGCGTTGATAGGTGGTTGAAAAAAATGCGTTGATTTGATGGAGAAACACTGTTGAGTCAACTCCAACAAAGCAGAGATATATTGTTGATATTTGGTTAACAAACACACGTTGATTCAAAGAAGAAACAGCATTGAATCAACGTTGAAAAAACTGAGAATTTGCGGTGATATATGGTTGGAGCGAATACGTTGATTTGATTGAGAAGCACAGTTGAATCAACTCCAGCAAAGCAGAGATATACCGTTGATATTTGGTAAATGAACAGACGTTGATTCAAAGAAAAAACAGCACTGAATTAGCACCCGAAAAGTAAAGAAAAGTTGGTGAAATGTGGTTGATCATAGGTTGAAACAATCTTTATTCACTATCAATAAAGCAAAGAAGTCACAGTGATTTATGGTTGAAAAACAGGTGTGGATTCAATGGTGAAACAATGTTGAATAAATAGCAAAAATACGAATAGGTTACGTTGAATGATGTTAGAAAAACAGCAACATTAGAAGGTAGAAACAAAATTAGATTTTACACAAAACAAACAAAAAAAACATATTAAGTAATGGTGGAACAAGAGAGGTCAATAATATGTACCAACAATGTTGAATCAATGCCAGAGAAGCATAGAAATTACATATAATTCATTTTATTCAATCCAGTATCATTTAAATTATCTTTCAAATTTTTTTTTCAACATTATAGTTGAACTGGCATAGAATGAGTTACAGATTTTAAGCAGTTAAAATCTGGAATTGGCATATTATCTCATAAAAAATCTACGAAACAACATTCTTTTTCAATTCATAAATCCCTGTTGATAACTCATATTCGCTATTGTGTAGTAGATTGCTATCCCTATATATAAAGTGTTCTTATTCAACGTAGAAGTAGAACTTAAAAAGGTGTTGAAATTTAGATATGTAAATTAAATTAATGAATTGCCAGTGAGTGTGAAAGAAAATGTAATCAGTCCAAAGTTCAGCTGCTGAAGCATCTGTCAGATATGTTGGCTCTAGATGACACTTTTCATTTGAACCTGTAAAAAAAATAGAATTAATTGTAGTTTAAATAGTGAATAGCTTTACTTTTCGAGGCAATTTACAATTATCATGATCCATGGCCCTCCATGGTTGTTTGTTTGTATCTAGTAGAGCAACAAACTATTAATTGATTCTAAACTGTAGATTGCACAGGTATAAATATACACAATGCGAAACTGATAGTTGGTTTCTGAGTATCTTTTCCATGTAAAAGAAACCAAGCTACTTGTCACCTGTTTTGTTTACATTGCGTACCAAATATTCAATGAAGCCTAAAGAACAAAATTTGTTAACACAATATTTCTAACTTCGCAAAAATTTAAATGCTTGTGATCGGGAGATATTGTTACTTACCATTGTACGGTATTGGAATTTGGATAGAATCAAGCTCACTTCTTCTGGAGCTGGAATTTTGCGCAGCATCTACAATTAAATCAAAACATCCTGTCATTCGATTTTATCTTGGAGGAAATGAGAAACCAGCAATAAAGCCTCTGACACCAGAAATTAATATAAGTAATTACATATTCTCAAACTCATTATTGTTATTGTACAAAAAAATGTTCTGAACAGTGCCGATATATATATTTTGATTATCTACTATCTCACACTGTGGCCAACATTATCCATATCCCAGCTCAAGTGGCATCTGATTTTAGTGATGTGCACCACAAGTGCAGCTATAATTGCTTTAAATTTTACTCAAACCTTAGCCAATTTGATGGCACCGAACTTCAATAGCATTACACAACAGCATCATTTAGAGAACAAAGGAGAAAGTCTTGTCTCAAGGATAGATTTTGGGTTCCTTTGTCTATTTAAATGCCAGTTCATTATCTGTGGCAAAGAAGTTATGTAACCATACTGAGTGGTTACACAACAGCTAGCAAATTTAGTCAACTTCAACTAAATATTGAATGAAGCTGTCTCTCCATTCCTTTTGGTAAAGTGCAAACTAGATTCAAACTATCAAATAGAGGACAAGGTAATGTCCAAATTTCTACACTGACAACAGCAATTCCAATTATAGAGTGATGCTTAGACTAAAAAATTGGACATTAGACCATCTGTGATAACAAACTAATGCTGCAACTTTTCAGCAAGTACTAGAGTTTTGAACAAACATTTTTAGACCCAAAACGCACAAATGCAACCAGTTTTAATAGTTTTCAAGAAAAATAAGCATTTTGAAGCGGTGTTTTTACCTGCTCTGCAATCAATTACAGTTTTTGTTACATAAATTTTACCAACAAGTGATGTTCTATTTTACATACACTATTGAAAGCTTGGATGAGTCAAAATTTACAAAGTTATGTTGTTCGTTAAAAGGAGTCTATTGGTTTGTCGAGTTCGGAAGTCAAGAACAAAAAAACTGCAATTTCAGCAATGATCATTTGCTAAAGTGTTGCAAGTCACAGAAAAAGTGACTACACATTCGTGTTCGACAAAGTTTGCTTGAAAGCAAATGTGGTGATGAGACTCCGCATGGAAAACTAGTGTAACCACCTAAGCAGAAGAGCTAAGCAAACATTTAAATTCATTAAACAAACAATTGACATTTATGGTTTGTCCATTTTATGTTGTAAATACTCAACTAACTATGACCAACATAATTTAGCTACCAAAACAACTTCAACATATTTTTTTCATCTAACCGATATGACAACATGTTTGTTAATGGTAGGTACAGATAAAAAAGTAACACTTATTTATGCCAATAAATTTCAACTGCCCAGCAACAATAGGCTTGCTAGTGTTGTTACTGAAGCAGGCAGTCACAAATTTACCTACCTTGATTTGTTTTAATGGATCAGTAATGGTAGCACTTGAGTATAGCTGGTAGATATAGGTTCCGGTCGAAAATAATTTTCAATTGAGCATTCCCTAAATGCAAGCAACACTTTCTTCAGATCAGCTATTGTTAAAACACACCAAGTAATAGCAATGCACAAAATGATCTACATAGAAGTTTAAATGAAATTGTGGGCGGGCCTGGGAGATCCAGTAGACTTTGATTGGTTAACGTTGTTACCATGACTATTGTCCATGTCTAAACAATGCTGTGCTGGGGTGAAATAGCATAAGTATGAAGGTGTCCATAAGTGTTTGTTAGCAATGTGATTAGCTCAATCCTCACTTGTTTCTCCATGGTTTGCAAGCACGCAATCAACAAAGTTGTAAAATAGCCAACATCGAATCAACGCTTAACTTGCATGGTACAACTGATGTTGAATGTTTTGGTCTGTTTCACAATTCCAACTAAGTTGAGCAAAAAAAGTTGACCGGTTGGCTAATCCTCAAACTTGCTTTGACCTGAACTTTAGTATTGTTCCCACAAACATACTTCTAACCACTACTGTTGCTCAAAAGTTTCACCATAGTACAACTGATCGGTTTGACTGGTTGAAAAACCAAAGTTGAATCCACCCTGAAACCAATTTGGAAAAGATGTGGATAGTTCAATTACATTGCAATCTGAACAATCAAACAGCTGATTTTCCAAATCGTTGTTTCTCCGTGGTCTCAACTTAGTACAATCAACAGATTTGAGAGGTCAAAGAACAAACGTTGAATCAATGTTGAAACTAGGTTAAATAATGAGGTTGAGTGTTAAACTAATACTCACCTTGAACTTTGAAATGGTTTCCCTAAGCACGTATATCACTTGTGGGATCTCTCCATAGTTTCAACCTAGCGAAATCAACCACTTTGATTGATCCAAATGCGAAAGTTCAACCAACGTTGGAACAGCATTGAAACAACGATTGAGAGATGAGGTAGAATGTTGACCCGAAAGTGAATTCAGTTTCACCAAAGACAAAATGTCAAACACTTAGGTTGAAGATTAACCATTCCTTAACTTTGTTTTAACCTAAGCTTCAGCATTATGCCCATGAACATCAATTTGATCTTTGTTGTTTCTCCATAGTTTCAACATCATGGAATCAACTAACTCGCTCAGATGAAAAACCAAAGTTGAATCAACGTTGAAACGAAGTTGAAAAAAGGTTGTTGATTTCTCATCTAAATTTCAACCCCAACTTTAAACTGCATTCCATGTCCATATAATTAACCTATGTTGCCTCTTCATAGTTTCAACATAGTACAATCAACAATTTTGAATGGTCTAAAAGCAAACATTGAACCAACGTTGAAACAAAGTTGAAAAGTGGCAATGAAAGTGCAACCAAAGTTCAACTTTGCTTCAACGTTGAAACAAGGTCGAAAAATGAGGTGGAATGTTCAACGGAAATTCAACTCTAAATCAACGTTGAATTAAGGTAGACGTCGGTCGATTGCCCGCTGGGACAGCATCCTTTTAATTTTTTATGTTTTAAAACAGGGTTTTATTACAAAGTTTTTTTGTTTTTTCAACTTTTTTAAAAAAATAATCATTAAAATATATAGTTTTCGATATTTTTTTAAAAAAAAATATATATATATAGAAATTTTCACTTTATATTCTTTTATTCCATTCAATTTTCAATAATTTTTTGAGTGAGGATTTTATCCTACACCTTCCTTTAAAATTGTTTATGTTTCAAAACAGGGTTTTATTATATGACCTTTTTTCTTTTTTTAACTTTTTAAAAAATGATCATTGAAACATAAAGTTTTCGATATTTTTTTAAAAACAACATATATAGAGATTTTCACTTTATATTTACAAAATTTTGGTATTTGGGAAAATATTCTCTTATTCCATTCAATTTTCAATAATTTTTTGAGTGAGAATTTTATCCTACACCATCCTTTTAAATTTTTTATGTTTCAAAACAGGGTTTTATTACATGGTTTTTTTTTGTTTTTTTGAACTTTTTAAAAAATAATCATTGAAATATATAGATTTTGATTTTTTTTCTAAAAAATATATATAGAGATTTTCACTTTATATTTAAAAAATTTTGGTATTTGGGAAAATATTCTTTTATTCCATTCAATTTTTAATTAATTTTTTGAGTGAGGATTTTATCCTACACCTTCCTTTTAAACTTTTTATGTTTCAAAACAGGGTTTTATTACATACCTTTTTTTTAACTATTTTGTACTTTCAACTTTTTTAAAAAAAAACAATCCTTAAAATATATAAATTTAGATATTTTTTTAAAAACTGTCAAAAATCACCAAATTACTCCTCTAGATGAATAAAATTTACAGGAAAATAATTGTAATAGAAAATACCAAATCTAGTTTTTACATTCATAAAACTGTTTTATAGTAAATTTTGTGTAATGCAAACTACTATAGCTTACGATATCAATGGTTACAAAGCATTTTTCTTGAACAATATCTTCTTTGATGTTCTGCTGATATATTATTAGTCTCAGAGAGGAATTCCTGTATTCCGTATTCTTTTTGATCCAATAATTGACTAAAATACAAAAGTTATTCATTATATAAATGAATTTTATCGAATTTGAATTTTACTCTTAGCTACATTAGACAGTTTACATTATATATAACAGGAAAATAACTCACTGAGTTACATCATTCAGCTCATTATTTTTTTTAGGGAAAGTCCTTTATTCTGTTTTCTTTTTACGATATAATGGACTAAAATAAAAAGTGATGTATTAGTGATTAAAAATTAATGTAAAAGAATTATAAACTTTTGCTATTTTTTCAACTCCTATGTAAAAAAATACACTGATTACACACGAAAAAGTCCTTTCTTTCATCTGGATCCGGAATATATATAAATATATATAATTTAAAAATGTTTTACAACAAACGCTCATGAATTGTCCATTTATGTGATAAAAATGTTATTTACGTAAGAAAGTAAGCATTTTTGTAAAATAATTATAACCTTTTGTGATTTTTTTCAACTTCTAGCCAAAAAAAATACACTGATTACACAAAAAAGTCCTTTTTTTAATCCGAAATATATATAATTTAAAAAAGTTTTACAAAAAATGTTTATGAGTTGATCATTTATGTGAAAAATTAAACATTTTTGTAAAATAATTATAACCTTCTGTTATTTTTTCAACTTTTATGTAAAAAAAAATATACTGATTACACAAAAAATTCTTTTTTAATCCGAAATATATATAATTTAAAAATGTTTTACAAAAATGTTTTACAAAAAATGTTCACAAATTGATCATTTACGTGATAAATCGTTTTACTGTTGTTATTTACGTGAAAAAGAGAAATTAAGTGGTTTTTCATTGTAAGAATACACAAAATTTTCACAAATCAACTTTTTTTAAATTATGGTAAAAAATGATAAAACTTACCTATAGTGATATGAATCCCTTGAGTTATAGATTAACTTCTCGAGAGTTTGTTCTCCACAGTCTTCTTTTTCAGCATCATCGAAGTGGTTGAGAAAATCCTCAAATTTTGGATTATCAGTCAGTTCCGAGGCTTGGACAAAGGCTTGATGAGCTGCGAGTACATTGATGTTGTAGAAAATTGAATTGTCTGCGTTTCGACTCAGGTCCTTGAACAGAATAACTCCAAATCTTTCCAATGTCACAGCAGAAGCTATTTGATGAGGAATGCGCATATCTCCGATCGGTAATTCTTCATCTACAACACTTCTGTATTGAACTAGAAGAGTCTCTTCATTCCCATTCCATCGCCTGTCAGATTTTGTTATCACTTCAGGGTTTTGGAAACATATGACACTATCTGTTGGGAAATCCTGAAGATGAGCTACCTTGAAATAAGCATTGATTTGTCTCATACTTTTTTTTGGTAATACTGTTGGGGAAAGCAGGCAGATCATCTCACCAGGTGACACTTCGACCCTAAACAATTCTATGTAGCATACATTCGGCTTCGGCCTACTAACATTATAACTGTTCTATGGAGTAATAGTGGACTGCATTCGGCAATAGCCTATTTTACTTATTTTATATATATCATATAGCTTTGCGTAGAGAGGCAGCACTTCAGTAAACAAACACACATGTATGTATTTATTCAGCTGTAACGAAGTGCTGCCCCCCCTTTTGTTATCTAGGCCAATCAGGCCAGGTGGGTGTAGCCACCTTTTGTTCTCTGCTGACTGACATCAATGTTATGTAACTGGCTTTGTATAAATATGTGTGCATTTTACTAAATAAACCAGAGTTAACATGGCACTCTCACTGCTTCTTTGAAACCTTTCAATAAGCACCTTGCGCACACAAAAGAATAGCTGATAAGCTAAGTGGACTAGCAAAGACTCATACAAGATTACTACAGCAGTAGTAGACAGCACATAAAAGATTATTGCAATAGCAGCATTGCAGGCTGACAGTGCATTCATACAGTTTGAACAAACACAAGCATCAACAGCCACTTGGACAAGTCGATTAGCAGAACGAACAATAGTCAGTAGAAAGTGGTCAGTCGAATCGACTTACACTGCACACTACCCTAGGGCGTGTGATACTGGAACGATTGTTCCACCTGCTAATTCGACCCTGCATAGTCATCCTGCCGAACTAGAAATCAGTGGAAAGCAAGGCAGTTGTGACAACTCCTCGCTGTGTCTAGCTCCCGAGCTGACAACACTGCAAATCCAGTTCGACCAGTTTAACTTGTGGGCCTTGGGCTCGTTAGTAGACAAGTCGCTGTACTGCCTGCACACATCCAGTACTGTGGGCCGCTGTACAGGTGAATGCTACCACATTAACCTGAAATCCTGTACAATACATCAAACGCATTCTTCCACGTCAAAGTAGATCCTGTTTCTGTAGCGGCACGAAAAATTTCTTTTCCAGTCTTTTCAACACCCATGTAGATCAAAACCAGTGGTCTTATTTGCGAAGCTTCATTAACAAGTATTCCTGCTGCTAATGGAATAGTGCTCTTCACTCTAACTATCTTTCCATCCTTTTTATAGTTGTAGATGATGGTGCAGTTCGTTTCATCATGGAACTCAACGGTTAACACCTGCATAACTGTAGGAATTGGTAAATCTTCAACTTTTACTATGTTTTCAATGTTTCTTCTGGAAGTTGGAGATAGAGTACTTAACAGAGAGGCGCTTTTGATGATGAGAGTTGCCAGAGTATTCAGACTGGCGCTTTGAAATGGAATCGTAGTGCGTTGAAGAAGTACATTGTCATCAATCACCTTCTTGTCTTGTGAAGGTTTTGGTTCTTTATTCTTCAGTTGTTTTGTATTGACTTGTGTCGACGTTCTAAAAGATAAAGTAAAAATCCTGGTTATGATTTTTGATTTCTTTTTCAAACCAATTTGAAGATATATATATATATATATATATATATATATATATATATATATATATATATATATATATATATGTATATTTACTCAATATCACACTGCTGTTAGTATCTAAATCGATAAAAAATTAAATCTATACTCAATAGTACATCAAGTTGACTTACCTCAAAACAGAGGGTCCTTCTAGCAGTTGTAGTAGATGATGTTGTAGTAGATCTTGCTCCTTCAGTTGCTAATGTTGAAGTGCCTTCTTTCTGTGTGAAAACAGTGCTTCTTATATAGCTGAAATCATCCTATTTATCATGAGGTTAAATTAATGAAACATTGTTTTTACGGAAGAACACCAATGCTTTCGCGGGGATAAAAAAATTATTTTCACGCGAATACAAACCAATGCTTTCGCGGGAATAATTAATATATTTTCACGCGAATGGAAACCATTGTTTTCGCGGGAATAAAGAATTTATTTTCACGCGAATGGAAACCGTTGCTTTCGCGGGAATAAACATTTTATTTTCACGCGAATACAAAGCAATGCTTTCGCAGGAACAAACATTCTATTTTCACGCAAATGGAAACTGTTGCTTTCGCGGGAATAAAAAAATTATTTTCACACGAATGCAAACCAATGCTTTCGCGGGAATAAACATTTTATTTTCACCCAAATACAAACCGTTGCTTTTGCGGGAATAAATAAATTATTTTCACGCGAATGGAAACCGTTGCTTTCGCTGAAATAAAAAATTTATTTTCACGCAAATGGAAACTGTTGCTTTCGCGGGAATAAAAAAATTATTTTCACACGAATGCAAACCAATGCTTTCGCGGGAATAAACATTTTATTTTCACCCAAATACAAACCGTTGCTTTTGCGGGAATAAATAAATTATTTTCACGCGAATGGAAACCGTTGCTTTCGCTGAAATAAAAAATTTATTTTCACGCGAATGCAAACCAATGCTTTTGCGGGAATAAATAATTTATTTTTACGCGAATGGAAACTGTTGCTTTCGCGGGAATAAAAATTTTATTTTCACGCGAATGCAAACCAATGCTTTCTCGGGAACAAATAATTTATTTTTCTGCGAATGGAAACTGTTGCTTTCGCGGGAATAAAAAAATTATTTTCACGCGAATGGAAACCGTTGCTTTCGCGGGAATAACTAATTCATTTTCACGTGAATGGTAACCGTTGCTTTCGCTGGAATAAAAATTTGATTTTCATGCGAATACAAACCAATCCTTTCGCGGGAATAAACATTTTATTTTCACGTGAATACAAACCGTTGCTTTCGCGGTAATGAAAAATTTATTTTCACACGAATACAAAGCAATGCTTTCGCGGGAATAAATAATTTATTTTCACGCGAATGGAAACCGTTGCTTTCGCGGAAATAAACATTTTATTTTCACGCGAATGGAAACCGTTGCTTTCGCGGGAATAAACATTTTATTTTCACACGAATGGAAACTGTTGCTTTCGCGGGAATAAAAGATTTATTTTCACGCGAATGGAAACCGTTGCTTTCGCGGGAATAACTATTTTATTTTCACGCAAATGGAAACCGTTGCTTTCGCGGGAATAAAACTTTTATTTTCACACGAATGGAAACTGTTGCTTTCGCGGGAATAAAAGATTTATTTTCACGCGAATGGAAACCGTTGCTTTCGCGGGAATAACTATTTTATTTTCACGCAAATGGAAACCGTTGCTTTCGCGGGAATAAAACATTTATTTTCACACGTTTAGCTATATAAGAGACAAGGGTTTCAGACAGAGAGCATCCAGTTCAACAACGGTGAGCGAAGGAGCCACATCTACTACAACTTCCATTGCAACTACTAAAAGTTCTTTCTGCATAAAGGTAAGACTAAAAATACAATTATTTCCACTAGCTAACACAACTATCTGAAGGCTTTATGACATATCTATCTTTAAATTGATTATAAAGAATTGAACCAATTTTTTTGTTTTTTCAGAATGAATACTCAAGACGTAGTAAGCCAACCATTGTATCCAAAGTCGGAATCTCAGCCTGATGAAAAGGTAAGAATTAATAAAAAATACTATTTAACTCCTGTTGAAAACCTTTAATTATTTTAATTATCTAATTATCGCTTGTATTTTAGAACAATACAACAACAAACCCAATCTACTTAAAGGACTTTCTTCCAGAAATGTATCATAACTATGTGATAAATAATGATGTTGTTGAAGAAAAAGCTGTAGAACGTTTGACATTCCAAGTTATAATATTCTGTATAACTCAACACATGATGAGTACGGGGATGTGTTGTAAGACACATGATGTATCTACAGAACTTTTTGATGACATTATAAAAAACGGTTTCGAAACCGTTTTGTCAATGGTGGAAGTCGTTAATATTAATGATTTTTTAAAAGAAATTGAAAGAAGTGTTTGGAATCAAATAGTTTTCAAAAAATTATATAACATGAAGTGGAACAAAAAAACTTTTTATAAATTCAGAAAACATATTTATAATTATGTCCAAATAGATAAAGGTCTATCCTCTTTTGTAGGTATTTTAGAACTAATGTTAGAAGCGTTTCATACATATTTATGAAAAAATTTTCGTTGTTTTTTTATTGTTTTACAATATTTTGTTTAAACTACTATATTTTATTTCTTACCAATTGAGATGTTAAAAGCAGTATGATATTAAGTAAATACATATATATATATATATATATATATATATATATATATATATATATATATATATATATATATATATATATTTGAACGCATCCTTTGTTGTCTGTCTCCACATCCCAATAGTTTAATAAGCACATTCTCAATCTGTCATAACTCTATGGTCTTAACTGCTTTTGTCATAAATACATATATATATATATAAGATACTCTAACTAATAAATACACTCTTAGCCACTCATGCAAATATTACCCTTTTATTTTTAGAATGTTATGGATGCTCTTTCTGAAGAGCTCCTTTGCACAGATCTATATCCAACAGAAAATAAAATGAAAAAAACGGCAAAACAACTCCTAAGAGAAAGAAAACTGCTCCAAAAAAGCGAATAGTAAGGAAACAAAAAAAAATAGTGAGAAAACAAACTACTTCCGTTGATAAGAAAACAATATAGAGTGGAGCTATAGCTCATTTAACAGTTGAATGTCTCAACGAAAGGAGAGCTAGGGAATTAGAAAAGTCTAAAGGTTCTCAAGTGATTGACCCACCAAAAGTTCCGATTTGCAAAACATTTGAAGATCTTCCTATCCCAAGCATTATGCGAGTGACTGGTGTGATACATCCATCAAGTAAAGAGAAGTGTAGATATTCTCAAGTTTGCTACCATGATCCTTCAGATATAAATGAACTTGAACCCAAAATACTTTTCTGTCCAGTTGAAATAGCTAAAAACTTCAACTGTGATAATTACCCCCCTCCGTTTAACGTTGTATATTTGGGTAGAAAGGGAAAACTAAAAAATAAAAGTGTTCTTTGGTATGATGTCAAACGTGTTACCAGACATCCTCTAAGCAAGAAGGCAGCTGAAGAGGAATCATTATATTTGAGTACATTGACTAAAGGTCAGCTCAAACGCTTCTTGAACATCAAGACCCTCAATAGTTTCCAACCCGGTGCTATTTTCCCTTACCGAGATGTTGTCGATAGATTCGTTCCTCATCGATATAAAGGAGGGCAGTCAAATGTAACTTGTATCCATTATACCATTGAACAATGTGGAGAAACACTGTTGAAGACGCTTGCCATACCAGATAAATATACTTCAGAAGCTAACCAACATGCTCAAGGTGTGATGATCTACAGAGGAAAAAAGGCCACGGAAAATTTAAGACGGAATACGATCTTTCATTTTGCTCTACATACAGACTCGGTCAAATTTATTGGAGACAATATTGTGATCAAGCAAAGCACAACAAAGCGATATTAGAAATTGATGATGATGAAAAACTTGAAGATTTTCTACGTGGAGATTTTGATGATTTTGAGACAGGATATGTTGCTGAAAAAAAGGATGAGATACATGATAAAACTCGGTGAGAGTTTTTCTTTTTATTTAATAAATTCTGATCATTGTAAATAATACTTCAACTCAATTTAGATGTAGTTGTAGTTGTAGTTATTTCTACCCCAAATAATTTTTTTTTTGGCGATGGATAGTCTCTAATTCAAAAAAAACAAGTTGGACAATGTGACTTGGTGAGCTATTTCCCTTTTCTATATAATGTAAACTATCCAATGTAACTAAAGCTATAATTCAAATTCATGGAATTATTTTAAATTTTTGTTTAATCTTTCTATACTAATACATAACTTTTTTATTTTAGTTCATTACGAATTCAAAAGCACATAAAACAGAAGTCTCCCTTCTTAAGATATAACATCACTACATCAAGGACATCATTGTAAAAAAAGACTATGTATTAATTGCTATTACTTAGTATTTACTGACTCTAGCTATATTATATGGAGAGATTTTCCCTACTTATTATACAATAAATGTGTATAATCATATATTGATTCGTTTTAATCAATGTATTTATTCAATGTAATGCTTATTATGTAATAATAAAACTATAACAATAACTATAGTGTTGTAGATGGTTATATCATATACAAAAACAATTCAGTGGCAAATACAACTCCATCTTCATCAAAATGTTATCCTATGAGTTCGAATTATGTAAAATGATCAAAACTTTAATGCCATGCATTCAAAATTTAGATGCCATTTAAGTTCGAATTAAGTAAAAAAATAATCAAAAACTCAAATGCCACTTAAATGCCACTCAAATGCCACTCAAATGCCTCTCAAATAAAATACAATATAAACTCGGCGAATTCATTCAACGTCGTAACCCATTGCCTCACCCGAGATCTAGTCCACAAAAAAACACTTGGTAGGGAGATCTGCTCATATATTACTACTCATATCCAAAGCTAAAATAGTTAATAGTTTCTGTCGAGCTCAACTCGTATTGCTATTGCTTGCCAGACTTGCACTGTTTGTACAGAAAATACTGAATGAAATGATTTCTTATCATGAGTCCTGTTGTCAGACCTCTCTTACTGTAGGTGTCCCCCTACCACTAGCAGGCCATTGCCTCGGCACTTTTAATACTTTCAGGTAAAACGTAGTCCCATTCGCCGACATGGCTGGTGCAACCTTCTCTGTTCAGGTTTCATAGCCACCATTATCTGTTATTATTTTCAGTAATAGAGCTTTTAGCAAGGTTGATTTTTATTTGTGGGAGTTTTTTCTTCTCACCGATGATCAAAACTAATTACCAAATCCATGCTGATATAAATCAATATTGTTATTCCGAGTTTTGTTTCTTTGAGACTCGTCCTTTTTTCAAAGTATAATGAGATTTCAAAGCATAAGGCTCCTTATTTCACAGTTAGGACAATTTTGGCTGTCTCAGAGTAATGTTCTTTTGCGGAAAACGAAAACTCATGCACAGCAACCATATAGAGATTCCTGGCAAGGATGTAAGTGAGGTGTTGAAGTGTGGATAAATTAAATTTTTCTGATTTTCTCCAAGTATTTGTAGCACAAATTTTCATTCTTTCTTTTATCATTTGTTTTTGTTCCCTGTACACAGCTCAAGTGAGAGGTTGCTAAACAACACAAAATGCAAAAATTACAAAAACCGTATTACAGCTATTCTGGTAATTGAGTAAACTATAAATTACTCATCACCACCATTCCAATCTGGCCTAGTGGTGGAAACAGGTACTCGTTTGCCTCGGACCTCTGGTTGTCCTCTCTCAAATCCGGTGCGAACTGTTCGGTCTTTCATTGGGTAATTACGACGATAGTAAAAGCATATAATAATAGTAATGCGCTGATCTAGTTACGTAAGCTGTATTGCGTCTATCGTTTTTCAATGACAGGCGTCATCCGATAGCTTGCAATCTGAGGAACGTCGCTACGCTGTGTATACTTTTAACCAGTAGACTAGCAAACAAAATCACGCATGCACATCAATCACATGTGCTGATTTGTAGTCAAGAGCGCTAGTAGTAGTAAATAATAAGAATGCCAATGAGAAGCTTTGTCTGGAATTAATTCTCACTGCTCACTCAACAACATGCTCAATCTAATAACTACTATCTATTACTATGTTTCCACATCATGACAAATTGGCGATACTGCCGGCGATAAAGGGAAATTCCAATTGGAAACAGCACTGTCGACAAATTTGTCGTGAGACTTGTCGACAAACATTTGTCGCTCTCTGAAAGCGAAAAATTGGCGATAAGCAAAATTCCAGATGTTTATTGCTATTGGAAACGCTAATGTCGCCAAAGGCGATAAAACCAGACATGCGTAATAAAACAGGAAGCCACAATTTATCCATTGTAACCGCATGGCATCGTTAGCTAGTGTGTGTTTATATTCAACTAACGAGGATCGTTTGTGGTTTATTACACAGTTATTTATGAAACAATACAACTGATTTGAAACGAATGAATCTTAGCTGCTGGTAATTAATTATTGCAGTGGTGAAAAACAAATGATAATATTTTTTTTTAGCAAAAATTCACTTGGTTATTTATTATAATTATTTATTTATTACTAACTAATAATAATAAATAATATAGTTTATTGAATCATAGCCAGTGTGGTACTAAAATTCTTTGTCACCACACAGCTTCCTTAGCTAGCCCACAACTCAGTGATGTTTTATTCATATATTTCACAATAGAGGAAAATAATAATAAAAACAGCCTGCAACGCTAGTCGGCTAAATTGCACTCAACAGCACACTGACTGCAACTGCCTCTGTGGGCGTGGTTTAACCAACGGCGATAAACTTTGAGTCGTGGAAATATATGCCCTTGTCGCTAATTATTTGTGGTAGCAAACCACAGAGGTTTGGCGATATTTTGTCATGATGTGGAAACATAGTATATGACATACGCAATCAATTCACTTGACTTGACCAGTTCACTCGACCAAGAACACTGAACTTTTATCATATTACTCCTTGATAATTCCAACAATGATTAATTAAAGTAAATGATAGTTATTATTGCTTATGGGTAAAAACTTACAGTTGTATTGATGATAAATCAGTAAAATAATTAATTTTTATTTATTGTAGACCCTAATTAGGATGTTTTAGTGTTGGAAAAATTTGAGGAAAATATATAAGGAAAATGCTGCTTGCTGTTATTACTTGGTACCTGAGCTTTGCTAAAATTGCATTGATCATCAAGTGACTTGGAGACTTGTTCCACCTTCCGTAAAAATGTGTTTAAACAAGGAGTTGTCAAAAGTAAGTAAGACTCGGACCGGACCGCCTAGGACGGTTTCGATTTATGTGGAAAGATTCGGAATCGGATTGAACTTGAATTGTTTTTTCCCGTTCCTTCACTACTGTGGCCACTTTAAAGAAAATAATTCAAGCTGTAATTTGAGACTTAGCATCTACAATGCTTTGAGATGGATTCTATAAGACCTAATTTCATCTTTCTCAGCTGACTTATGTGGATTATCACAATCTTAAGTGGCGAAAGAAACTGCTAATATTGAATTAGAACACTTGAGAAAGATTTTTCTGATCTTAAATTTTAATTGAAGTGTGGTTTACTTATCTTATTCATCTGTATATGTCGCTATGTTCTAACAAGGCTATAGATGTTTGTTTAGAGCGTTTTATTCACACTCAATCAATCAATACAACTACTTACAGTAAAGAACAGCTCAAGTTGGAATTGAGTTCAAAATGTGCTGGCAAAAGAAAGTGCAAAATGGTTAACCAGTTTTTCAATCAGTAATTCTTTTCAATTTTGCTTTTTTGTTTACTCTTAGCAAAAGAATAATTGAATTAATTTGATATTTATTGTTCTTATAATTGCTTAATAGGCTGATGCATACAAATCACAGCTCTGAAGCCATTACACAGATGACAATCAAACTAATTATAAATCAATTATATTTGTGTTTGCTTAGCTAACATTTGTAATTATTGGTCGCTATTCAAACTTAGCCAAACATCTGTTGCACGTAAGACTTTTGTTTTACGTTAGCATTCTCTTGCCGTTACTTTCCTGAATACAAAGTTACTCCTTGAAGACTTTTCTTAGCACATACTCAACAAACTCTTTCTTGTGAATTTTTCATATAATAGATTTTGTGAACTCTAATTTTATAGTTCGCATTGTTAATACAAATGGATTATTTCAGTTTTCCCTCTAATGTTTTGGTCATACATAGAATGTCATAATCCTTGAGGACAGCAAAAATTTATCTGCTATATTAATTAAATAAGTTGGCTAGAGGGATTTGCAGTAATGGAACATTTCTCATCAAAGCAATCAATCAAACAACTGGACCACAAAGATATTACAAGCAATTATGGCATTTTACTCCTGTTTTGTGCCACGATGCCTATTTTTTATTCAGTCAACAGTGGTAAAAACCTTTTAACAGAATAGAGGTCAGTTATATTTTGTGTGTAAGTGGAGGAGGGGGATATTATGAAGAAAAGATACATAGAATGCATTGTAATAACATTACGCAGATTCCAAATCCTCTCTGATTAGTCAAAGAGTTTGCCAATAGATTTACAAGGTATTTTTACATCATATGGGTTTAATTCACCTTATTGGTTAGTTTCTTGTAACTTTTATTTGATTGAATGCAAAATAAACACACTTCAGACAAAAAAATCTTTCTGCTTTCATTCAATTGGTTACCCAGAGCCATCATTGCAAGTATCTGTTACTTTTACGTCCGACGAAGCACAAAAATTAATGATGTTTGCAATTCAATAAGTCGCTATTGAAACGAAACTTCAGTTTAGATTACTGAACAAAACGTAAAGAAGACAACTCCCAACTTGTAAAATAATCAAAGGTGAATAGCTATGAAGTAAAATACTGGGTAAAGCTTGATTTTTAACAAGTGTGATAGTTTTGAAATACTTTTTCAAAACTATAAAACCGGCCGCTGAAAGTGAAAAAAGTCAACTAGCTCATTACAAGTTATCTAGTGTTCAGTTGTAGTGGATTTTGGGGGCTGAAAACCACTAGCTGAGGTTGGTAGCTTGCTGCCACTAGTTGTTAGTTTTACCTGTAACAACAGCAGGGTCGGTGATGTACCGAATGAATACAAGACAGAGTATTGCTACTCTACAACCAGTTGTGAGCCCTCAGCTCAGACGCATATCTCAATGTGATTGAGTCCATATGCCTTTATTCATCCAGAATAAAACGAGTTAGTAAAAAGTCCCAATTACAACTGATAATCATGAGCAAAATTCTGCCTTTTATAGGCAGTGCACAGATACAATCATCGAATCACAAAACAATACTACAACACACACCAATGATAGTGATTATATAAATGCATGACAAATGATATGGTAGTGAAGGGCTTAAAAGGAATAGGCGCCCTGTGGCAGTAGGCGGAGTCATAGGCTCATACACCAATCATAACTAGTCTCTGGGTCCTTGGTCTTCCTAGCTCTTAGTCCATCAACGTTCGTAAGAGGTAAGTGTGGATACCTTTGGCAGATGGCCCTTAGGTCCACCCAGGCTACTTCTAAGATCTCAGGCTCCACTGAATCACTTCCTGCCAACCCAGTGAGGTCGGTATAGGTGTACACAGGGTTGGTATTGGTGTAAACAGGGTCAATATAGGCATAAATATAGTTACCGTCCACTTGGTTAGTAGTTGCTAGGCATTCTGGCCATCTAATGGCTATTGTGGTGATGCCAGGATGTGATGCTATGTGTGCCCAGAGGGTATGTACACTGAAATCCACCACACAGTTTCATTTGTCACCTACGACCAATTTAAATATATACTCGTTCATCAGCTTTTTATTCAGTGAGCTCATTTTTGTTCACCCATGAGCTCCGAGCAAACTGATTATTTATTGATTAAATTCATAGCCGGTCTGATTATTTTTATTACAAATTGTAAGGTGAACAGAGGCCGAGAATACTCCTAATGCCACTTGACAGAGTCTTGTTTGTGTCCACATGCTTTACACACAATGACATATTGGGAAACTTCCTGCTTACTGTTGATCAAAATACTACTTCTCTGTTTGAATCTTAAAATTAATCAACATTGCAGTGCGTCTAGTCGAAAGTAGTAGTGGAGCTGTCTTTATAGGTTTTTCACAGCATTTTATTAAACTGTATCAACATTTTGATGACTTGAATAAGATCAGGTTATCAGGTAATCACTCAGGTCAAGGCTTCATGGCAACATGACTTTAAAGAAGCAAGAATTTATACGTTTCATTTTGATCAATGAATAAGCAATACTATTACAGCTGTAAATCTTTGGTTAATCACGTTGTGAGAAACGGACGTTCAAAGCAGAGCCAATTAAAAAATAATACGAAAGAGATAACTAGATCCCAATAAAATTTCGGCTTGATCAGCAAAGTATAGTTCAGTGATACCCTAACAGCTAAAGTAGTAACAACGTATAGCTTTTAAACACACAGCTTATTTAGCAGATCTCACAGTTAGTTGCTGAATTTTGTCAGCAAAAACAGACGCCTGTTTGTGTCATATTAATTGTGTTTTATACATATCAATAAAAGCATCTCAAGTTATACAACGCCTTAATATATAACACATACCATTGCTGTTTGCTCGCACGGAAATGTGTCAGTGTTTTCACTACTTTTAGAGCCAGAACTACAATACTGATTTAACACACTCAATTGCAATGAGTCAAGATTAGTAATAATCCTGCAGCTGAATTAGCTTCTTGTTTGACTAAATCAGGTCACCAAGCTTGCACTAGTATAACAAAAGCTTGTATATAGTTACAGGGTTGCTAACAAATAGAGTATGTTATGCATTGAACTACCCAACAACAATGTAATAGTTTGATCTTTTGTCAGCCTATACAGACTTTCCATTGCAAAAAAACATTGATGCAGTCAGCTGCTGATGAAACCATAGTCACAGCACAGTGAAAGTTTATCCTACGCTTCATGTGACCGCGTTAAGGATATGCAGCTTTATGTACTGGCACAAAAACGATTTGGAAAAAAATTTCACATTTTTAGAATATTTTTAATATGACATGAGAAAATCAATGCACCAAATCAATAATTGAAAAAAGGTAGTGAATGAGTTTATCATCTTCAGTCTTCCGTCACATGTGTTCTAGACCTTTTTTGATTTGATTAGAAGGCAAAAATAAAAGGCGTAGTTTTTTCTAATACTGTTTTGTTGTTTGCGAGCAAATTCTATCAGTTTCATCTAGCAATGGTTTATTGGGGTTCATGTGTCTTCAGTAACTCCTACATAGCAAAGCTGCATACAATAGCATGGCTGATATAGCCTTTTATGTTGAACCTTTTAAAGAATCAAACGCAAGCACAATAGGCTGGCTCATATTCTATAGAGCTCTAAACCACATTATAGCTTATTATACCTGTTCTCATTCATCAGTAAAACAAATATTATTGTAAAATGCAACCATTCCAAAAAAAGCAATTGATCCTGTAACTTGAGGTTTGAATTGCAACAATGTGTGAACACTGAAGTAATCCAAATGTGACACTTTATTTAAGTTTTTAACTGCTGATTTTATTAAAGTTTCATAATCATTCGAGCTGCAAAGAACCTGTTACTGATGCAACTTTAGTAAGAACACTTTTGAAGAGTATTTGGTTATTTGCAATATCAATTTGGCCGGCCTTGAAGAGAATTGAGCTAATTTACTGTATGGAGTTTCCTGCCTAACTCAAATTCCCCTTTTTATCCGAATGAGTCTCTTAAATAATCTTTTTACACCAGAAAGAGATCCCTGAAGCAAGCAGAGTAAGTAGACGGCCATGCAGGAATGTCCGCAGTCTTGGCAGGGTGTATTCGCGACCTGGATTGATGAACATCTGCTATTATTTAAATTTGGAATCCACATCAGTGGGCAGAAAACGCATCGATCCAAGCGCTTGCATTTTATTATATAGTATTAAGAACGAATATCGTTCGATCCGGATCCGATGTGAAGATTTAAAAAATTCCAACTTGCATTACAGCGAGCATAGTTATTTTCATATGTGTAAGCACTTCATCAGCGACGGTTAGTGTGTCGTTGATTTTCTCCATTGGTACTATTAGCATGACGCATCGATAAGTAGCAAATAGTGGTAGCGAGTCAAAGAATATACAGCTTTACACTTGTCTGGTTGACAACGCTTATATCAAAGCAATCCGTCATTGATTAGGTATAACATTTAGTTTTATTGTTTTAACAAAATAGCTCTGTGTGTGTTTCATTATTGTGATCAATCTATTTCCAATATGTCAGTATTGTGAGTGGAAATCATAATAAGTAATAATAATAACAATAAACAACATATAAAATAATTAATAATAAATAAAAATAAACCTATAATCAATGATGCCGAGAATGAACTGTTTTGAAACAAACGTCATTCACGTGGGTACATATGAATTTTTATGTTACGGGTGGGTGGTGTTCGCGACCTATGAGTATGCCTCGCAAATTGATATTTTTCGCTTCTGGGGATGGTATTTTGTGATCCATTAAGACCATTGATACCGAGCCATTTGCATTAAAAACATTGTGAAAAATATTATCTTTTAAATTTATGGTGCGGAACGATCCATGTCGCAAATATACCTAAAACATCATGGGTTGAGTGCTTTAAAACAAAGAGTGCAGTTATAGATCCCTGTGATTACTGCTGGAGGCTTGTAATGTGACCTGATGCACTTCTTTGACTTAGCAAGTGAGTTTTAATCTTTTCATTCTCCATCAATTAAACTGCATCAAAAGTATTAATAATTGAAGCAAAGATACGTCTATTATGTATGACGTCGCTGATTATGTGTGCATGTGTGCTCCTAAGTTTTATAGCAAAACCTGTAGGTAAATATCTTCAAAGATGATTTAAAGCAATGTTCATTGAAGTCGTATTTGAGCCGTGGCCATATCAGCTTTTTATCATCTAAATAAGGTCACCGAGTCACACCAGCACAACGAAAGCTTTTGAGTAGTAAACAGTTTGTTTGTCATCAGACAGCAACCAAGGATACACTGGAGTTTTACCCTCAGCCCTTGTAACGGTGCTGCCCATGTTGTGCTGTGCGTATGAAATATATAAACAAATGATACATGATTTCATTTGAGTAAAGATGTCCCTCTGGCTCAGAGTCTCCCCTCTTGCACCAAAAGCAAGACCACCAACATGCGACTGGCAATCGTTTACATCAGTACTGAGACAATTACTTGGCAGTGTCAGTCATGGACCCCTGCTATTCCGGAACAAACATCCCAAGACCACCATGAATCCTCGCTAATCTAAGGTGAAACACTGGCCCAGGGCAAGTGACCCTGGGCCAGCAGGAAGAGAGCACCTTAGCTCAGGATCATAAATACAGCTGTGGTACTTTAGGACGGCGTGTCCAAGACTCAGCTACCTCCAGATCCCAAGAACTGTGGAAGCAAAAGTGGCACCAGGAGGTAGGTGCAGGTGTGTGTAGGGGAAATTTAAGGTAACGGAAGAATGGGGGCAGGGGCCTAGATGTCTTTTGTAATAAAAATCTCCCACAGTATGCACTCAGTGTCTCAGTTACAAAGTCAAGTCCATATCCATCAACAGCAGACACTCCAGACTGGCTGAAGTATAAAGCATGTGACTTGGTGTGTACTAATGTACATCAGCTCACTATACATCTAGAGTCTCATTCAAACAAATCAAACTATATGTTTGTGTATCATCCATCTGGATATCATATGCCATACATTAGTATATTAAGTAAGGATATAACACACGCTGGAGAGATGCCTTGTGCATGCAATTATTGTGAATAAAGTGCTATGGCTAGGAGCACTCAAACCTACATTAAAACATAGAGGAAAGTAATCATATGCATGCACTCAATGTGACTTTGGGGCTACCACAACTTTTATACTGTAAATATAGAAGCTTCGCAATTCACACTGAAAGAATACCAATCGATGTGATACAAGGCTACATCTTGCAGAAATTTAAACAGACACATTAAAACTCACACTTGAGAGAGGTCTAATGCAATCCATACATACCATTAAAATCATAAAGTATAGCAATGTGAAAACTGGAATGAAAGTGATATGGAGTAATATGGAGTTGATTTGCACCAATGTGGCCTTTACCTGGCAGTAAAGCTACATTTACTTACCATTTACTATGTGCACTTCCGGCCAAGAATTATCTCGCTGCAATTATTTGTTTGTCATTTCTGACTGAGAGTCAGCCTACTACAGTACTAGCTGGTGGGCTCCATTGAAAATGTGCAGAGAAGAAAATTAACTGAAAGCAATATGTGCAAAGAATAAATTGTGCAAGAACAAAATAAGCAAAGAGAAATATAAGCATAACAGAAAACGCGCCAGAACTTTACATCATTGCAGGTCGTATTGACAATAGCCGTATGATTAGCTCTAAAACCAGGCAGTAGTGGGTTATCGAACATGCAGACTGCATTTTTGAAATTGAAAGTGCAGTAAATTCAACAGCGCAGAGAATGCAGAAAACGTTCCAAATTTTTTTTATCAAAAAAATTGATGAAATAGCATAAAATATGGGTTAGTGATTGTGCAAAACACATTTTTGAAGTCGAAAGTGCATAAAAATTAACAGTGCAGAAAACATCCCAGATAGTTTTTGTCCACTATTGACTGCACATGCCAGTAAGGTGGCACTTAGATGGCATGTAATTATATCACCTGAGCTTGATGTCTAACCAAGGAGTTTGTTTAGAAGGGGGTTGATCACCTGATCGATATAGTTGTTCTATATCTGTCAAAAGTTGCGACAGGGTTACACTAATATAATTAGTATGACCGACAATTCTGAGAATTATTGTCATTACAAATTGAGCCTAACGAATAATGGTTTAAACATCTGAATAACTATTTGGATAAAGTTGAAATAAATCCAGCTTCACTATACTGGTGAAAACACCCTATGAAGTAGCTGATTTTTGTAGACAAACGTCCCCTTACTTATAACAAGTTATCACACTATGTTATTTTCTATTCCAAATCCTTATGGATATACTCAAATAAAAAATCTAGTCGTAAAGTTTTGACACTAATTGGTGGGGAACTTTTTATGAGTGTCCTGGAATATGTAAAATACTGTTGGAGTAAGCAAAAATGAGAACAATTATTTTAAAATAAGTAATAAGCTATTTTGATAAAAAAACTGTCAACTTGGAATCAGGTGAACAGCTTTATTTTGGCACCCAAACCTGCTGAAAATAACTTTCCCACAAAGTTATCAAACTTGAATTCAAATAGTAACTATTTCTACGTCACTTTTTTGCGATAGCTATCTATATAAGTTGATTTTATTATCTGCCAAATTCATTTTTGTATGTTCAGAAAAAGGAGCATGGTTTATTGCTGTTTTTGCATTTGAAGGCACGCAGATTCTATTGCCTTGACCTTATTGATTGATGCAGTTGAAGATATCTAAACCGGGCTTCAACTGAGTTTCGATATGTAGAGACACCATTGTGATGGATGACTGAATGAGATCAGCATATCTGTTGATTGTCCACGGCCTTAAGTAATCAAACTACATACAGAAGATAGCGAAATGTCAATCAATATGCATTACCAAATGTACTTGCTCGGGTTTTTAAAAAATTATAACACCTGATGTCAAAAATATTTGATTGACCTTCTAATAAGTGAAAGGAAATACAAAATTATACCACAACATAACTTAACATAAATGACTATACGTAAAATACTTACTATGTAAAACCAATGACTTTAATAATCAAATTGCACAAATCAAACTCCTTAGTAGGACATACATATTGTAATGACTTTCCTAGTTTCACTACGGACACAACGGCATCCACTCCTTCCTGACACTAGCAACTGTTTCGAGGTCCACGACTCAGACAAACCACACAGTATTTACGCAAATAAAACACTTTGTTATCTAATTCTATTTAGCAACATAATAAAGTCAAGGTACAAAAATCCACTAAACTTTTGCCTCTCCACCTGCACAGCAATTCCTTTTATACGAAGAGACAGGAACCCTCACTCCCTTATTAGGAGTGAGCCAATAATACGACACAATACAAAACATTCATGAATAGAAAGAAGTGATACAAAATGCAATAACAAATTGCGCCAATAGGCAAGGTGTGCACATGGCAGGGAGGCTCTGGACTGCTTTCCCGCTCTTTTGAGTGTAGTGGAAACGTTTTATTCATTCTATGGAGTCCTCGCTTCTTAGTCTTTGCTCTCTTCCTTCATACTGCTCCGTTACCTGTGTAACAAAAGGTGTTCTGTTCCTAGGCGCTAGGCTACCAATATGAGTCACATTTGAAAATGGCTCTGGGTCTGGCCGGTGATACCCGGGGTAGGTTCTTTTAGGTTCTATAGGCTGGATACAGGGTCTATACTGGCTTAATATAGCCGGTACCCTTAAATCCGATGAAGCAAGTGTAAGGGAGGAGGGAAAGGGCTTCGGGTCTATCTCAAGGTCATTACTACAGGTAGGGGGGGGGGGGGGGCACAGGTAGTTTCTATGGTAGAAAGGAAAGTGGACAGAAGGGCGGGGAAGGCTAACATATAATAAAAATCAACCACAATACTTGCATCGTACTGTGATCTATATATTGTCAATGTCACATAAGTATTGTTTATATTTTATACGGATTAGTAAAAAATATGATTATATTTCATAATTGTTTATTTAAAAAATGGTTAACAACTATTAACTGCAATAAAAAGTTGTATCCACTTGTATATTAACATGAGAAACTTCTTCAATAGAAAAAATTAGATGCGCGGCAGTTCAAAGTTATTCTCTCTTGTCACTGATTTTGAGATCTACCTGTCCGGACATCTATCGTTCAGGTGACTAGCCTCCCTCTGATCAAATTCCTTGCTGTAACAGAGAGCTGGCAGAGCTTACAGGGTATGAATCAACGCTTATGGTAAGCTGTGGGTTATCATTAAAAAACTAAAGCTTGAACAAAAGGACTGGACTTGTGGCTTGTGACCTTAAGGTGGGTGGACCCTCCACTTGCAATAGATGTTCAATTTTGAATGGCTCGCTCAAATGACGATGGTTTATTATAATTGTGACTGCTTGTTGGAATCTTATAACTGTATTGATTGGTTTTCAGCCGTTTATTTCAACCTAATGCGGGTCTGTATTTCTACTGCTCATTCAGCACATCCACTGCATAAATAGAGCTCTTGTTTCCTGCATTATATCATACCTGGTTGTGTGACTGTATTTTGCAGCTAGGTTGCTATACGCTTACTAGTATAAGCAAACATATGTATTTATACCAAAACTAAAGCTGATTAGTTTGGCAGGCCGCCTTGGGAAGTTGTATTGTGGAAAGCGGCTCAAGTGTTTACTCAGTACTTGGTTTCAATAACAGTTGGCGGATTCATGGTAGAAACTGCTTTTGCACCTTCCGTACTCTCTCCCCAAATAACCGACACAGGTATCGTCCAAATCTTTGTCTATTGCATTTTTCAATATTCGTCTCATCCTCTGTACAGCCCCAGGTGCATCTCCGCTGAGGCGCCACTCTGTGATGTGTGGCCCCGTTTAAGTCTCTGCCTATCGTCTTCCTCTAACAACCTTCTCACCCTTTGTATAATTCCTGGGGCGTCTCCCATGAGGTACCATATCTTGACACTTGGCCTCGCTGCTATTCCACACATTCCCTGGGCACCTAAAATCATCAAAGGACTCGTGAATGTACAGGTACCATTTCCATAAATGATTGGATTAGGCAGTCTCAAAATCCTCTGAGTTTGCCACAGCAATCGCTGGGGATGATTTTTGTTAACGACCGGTACCTGTCAGTTTGCACTCATGTTTTTTTTCTTTTTCTCAAATCTGGCGAGAATGGATTGTCATTGAGGCAACACAGAATATTGTTATTACTTAGACATAAACGGTAATCCACCAATAAAATCTAGGGTTGGTTAAATCTACCAGATGACAAAAGTAATACAAAACCGTTGCGACAGACATGACTAATAACCTGCTGATTACCTGGCAATCTTCAATGTTAATCAATCAAATCATCAAAGCAGTGATTGGGAACATTATAAGTTCAAGAATTTTTTTCTGTTACAATTTTGGTATCGTTATTATCTCTAGCTAATTCAATTTAATCATGCGGATTAAAGTGTCAACCATTAACTTAATAACTAGCTTATTGCATGGATGGATCCATAGCTCACAAGAAATGGCAGTTACCACAACAATCAAGCATAGAAAGACTGCCACAAGCAAAACAGCAACAATTCAAGATTCAGGTTAGACAGCCAACAACAACTGTCAGAAATAACTCAATTTGACCCAAGAAATGCTGCTCTACCTGTCACTACATCATCAGTGAGATTTTTGCCCTGAACCAGCTAAAATGATTACTGGTTATTGATTTTATGCAAGCTAGATGATGTAAGAGAGCTTACCTCCTACACAGATAATACTCATAATATGTATGCCTTGCAATATTTTGGCCCTATGCAAATTTTAAATGTTGAGGGTGGAAAAGCAGAACTTTTACCATGTGCCTCCCCAAGAGCTAAACTGAAGTGGGTGGCAACCAGACGCCTGAAAATTGTGAACGAGAATTCTATACCGCCATATAAAAGTGAACCAAAACTAGATGTCTTCAAGTTTCGATGTGAAAGCATGGAATGAGAAAGGGAGAGCAGTTATTGTAATGCGTCAGAAGGTTTGGAAATAAAGTTCAGTGATGTTGAGCAAAGATCCTTGATATTGATGCTGACTGTTTACCTTTGGCGGGAGAAACGGCTACAAACATGGAAAAGGGAGAGATTTTTCTGACGAACTCATGGATTAAAGTAATCACGCCATCTTGCAAACTGTAAGTAATGTTGGGCCCAATGGAAATGGTTGAATGGAGTGCCAAACTAGACAGAAAAGCAGAAATAGCTTAAGGACGAGGCCTAGACCTAAACGTGACAAAGATTTTATTTACAATGACAACGAGTTCTAAATAATGGCATATAATTTTCGCTTAATGCTTAATCGCCTATTTCATAAACGTTACTTAGCTATTATGGGTAGATGTCACGGCGATAGTTCTGAAAATGATTTTTTGACTGACAAAAGAAAATTAATTAATAATAGCTGCCAACAAATGGACCTTGGAAAGTTAAGAAAAACGTCAAAATATAATTGCAGTGATGGTGTAAAACCATCGGACCCACAATATCAAGGTTAAACACGTGTTAAACATTAACCTGTCAACAGCACTCTGTTTCACCTCATTTTTATTCAACTTCAATAACACAACATGAGTAGGACAATTTCAACGGACTACAGTGAGTATTTCTTGTTAAGAATGGATTTTGGTAATAGTAAATGGAACACACAATTGGGCTGTGGTGGACAGAAGAAAACTCAATGTTTTATTAAAACAGACTTATTCTAAGCTTTGTTATAGTGGGCGAACACCTGGCAATCAGCCTGTGTGACAAAATTACGTTAGTAAAGCTAAGACACTAGAAATAGCCAATAACAATGATTTTTTACTATGGGTAGAAGAGAATGACTAGGATTCATGGTAGTAATGACACTTACTAGCTTGGCATGAATGAAAGGTTTGACAAATTGCTCTTGTGTTAGGCATCGTTGGAGTGCCGTTAGGCGTGCAACGTGTATTTAGTGACGACAATGCCTAGCTAAAATTTTCTGTCTCATTTAACCTACAAATTTCAAGAAATAGTTCTAAACAAATTGTGTTGAGACTCTATGGCTCTAAGTGTTTGAGGGCACTGAACATGCACAAGTCTTCATTAGTTGGAAGAAACATTAAAAAGTGTGTGATTCAGTCATACAATCTCTATCAATATTGTAGTGTCTTTGAGTTTACACCACCAACACAATGGCCTCCATGTACTCCTGTTTGCAATAGCTAATGTCCAGACAATGATAAACGGTGCCTTGTTAACAATAATTTATTATACACATTCTGTTTAGCAAGATATAAGTATGCTAACAAATCCACTACTACTATAATCCATTCACAACACTTCTCAGCAATCCACAATAACTTCTGCTTCCCTGATCTCCAACAATTCCTTTTATAGGAAGAGATCAGGAAGGCACACTCCCTTATTAGGGTAAACCAATATAACAAGTTCTTACAACGTAATAGCAAATCATTACAACGAATACAACAATGTATACAAGGGCAATCAATAGGAGTAGTGCACACATGGCACATTGTTCACTAGATCCAGGGCTCCTCCTCTTTTAGCTTGGGTTCCACTCCAATGCCCTCATCTCCTGTGTGGCTTCAGCAGGCTCCTATGTTTAGTATCCGCTCAGGCTTGTCCATTGGTGGCCATTTATGACAGAGTATCTCGGTATAGCGGCCATTTATGACAGAGTATCTCGGTATGGCGGGTATCCATCATGCATGCTCAAGTATGTGTGAGTTATTCAGCGGCTAACATTTTAGGGATACTCTTAATCAAAAGGAAGGGGTTCTTATACATTCTTTAAGGGGTGACAAGAAGCGTAGGGTACAGGGTTGAGTGGGAAGGGAAGGGGCTGGGGGTCACTGGTCTCACACAAATCTCCCACAATATAATGGTGTTAGATATTTTTCATAATAATAGTATTTACAATAAAAATTATGATCATAGTAACAATAAAAATAGGAATAATGATAACAATACTTTTGGATAGATAGTGCAGAGGCAATTAAATATGGTCATCACTTGAACATGATTGCAACAGGGAAAGACAAATGACAGTAATCATACTCCTGAGCAAGCTCTTGTATTGTTGACAGAAGAATGATTTTATCATCTGAATTGAGCTCCATGGTAGTTGACTTATTCTGCTCTAATGCGAAAACTAAAAAAAAACAACTAAAAAATGGATAGCTGGACACGCTACTCTCTGATGACAATAAAAAAGTAACACAACTTTCAATGGAAAAAAACAAGGCTTACTTATTATTTTTACACTCTTTTGGGAGAACGTTTTAAACCGACCAAGTTTGTAAACGTCATTGTGTGTTTCTGGACCAGTTCGAAAACCATCAATTTCATGCAACTATGGTAAGCAATGCATAATTAGTAATAGTCGGTTATCTATAAATTGCTTTTGCAACTTTATTTTTGATTTTTTGAACGTTTTGCTGGGTTTTTCACTCAACATCAGGATATCACTCTACCGCTTACAACATATTGCACCCGCATATGAGGAAGACAGTAAGTTGGTTTGCGGCGATTTGGTGAAGTTATTTTGCATTAGTTACTAGCTTACTAAAGGATTACTAAGCAATCCACTGAAATGCACAACATGTGCTTGGATTATGGTCCAATAAAAAGTAACAATGAAACTATGAGGAAATGGATACAAAGAATTGTCACAAAAGCTACGATCTTTTTGGTCTGCATTAACCATGAGTCTGTCCTTGCTAATATTCAATAAAATTAAGTAGTCAACTAAGAAATGTAAGGCATGATTTATGAATCTCTTTCAGCTTTTCTCCTCTGCTGAATTACCAGGTTACAGATCATAGTGTCTGACCCCAGGCAAGTAGAACCCCAGAAACTTGTTAATCTTTGGTTTAATGAACCTCACTCGGCCGGTAAACATAGCAGCTACTTCCGCTTGCTTTACCTTGGAAAGGTTATGTACTTACTGTTGTTGTATCAGCTGCACAATTTCACCACATATAAAATAATTGACGAATTGGTCTGTTTGTGTGTACGCTGTATGTTCCCAAAGATGTGTCACTAACTTAATAATTGTTTAGTCTCTTTCACAAACACTGATATAGAGCAAACTACATTGCATTAAATCTGCTGATGCCTACTGTGTATGGAGTTTGCATGTTTAATGTAAAAGTTATATTTCATTAATCACATATATATAGCTCATGCTCTAAACACTTCAAATATATTTATGTTTAACTAAACATACAAACATGCAGAATATTGGCTGTCACAATATCGTTGTTCTCCATTGTTAGGGAATGATTTTCAGCTCCACTATTATCATTCCCACTGTTGAACGTAAAAACACTTTTTTGCATTTATTGTTACTGTTATTGCCAATAATAATTCAACAAATCATCATTATAATAATCACAATGATTGCAGATGATGCACACAAACAGTTCATATACTCACTCGCCATATATCATAATATGTTTACACACAGGCATATATAGTGAGTTAATTAAGAGCTACGCTTGGTTGATCCAGTCACAGGGCAACAGGAAACAATGTAATTTTCAACCCAACACACTCTTTTATTTTATGTTTTAATCAAATATAAGCAACTTTTTAGAACTTGTGAAAAACACCAGCTCTTCCAGGACAGATTTTTGGTATTAAAATCAGAGTTGGAAAACTAAGTTAAACTAGCTATAAATGCAGTACACTCACTGCCCCTCACTGATACACACAACATACTAAATTCCCATTAACCTGGTTTGTAGTGTTCATTCTATCACTAGTGACCGCAAGCAGGCTACTACTAGTAATACTGTGGAGGACGGACAACTCCCCAAGGACAGTTCTATGTACAATATGTTCTATCAAACACACGCCTACCTTTAAGGAGTGGCTACACAGGCCGATGTTTTGCATCGGAAGGCCTTGCAATGGGCATGTCCGATGGGCATATCCACTTCGGCACATCGTGGGGCCTGTTCGTGAGCATAACCAAATGTTGGTCTTTGCCCGATGCCGAAGCAACATCGGCGTTCTCTCATTACGTTCCCAAGCTTATCAAGTTTAACTATTTACAACTCATTCCCATTAGAACTTTTGTCAACAACGAGCATCCACTGCAAACACCAAAGGAATTATTATCTTATAATAAAGTTTGATCGGTGAATTAGTTTCACATGGCTCATAGAACAGTGGTAATTGATAATTTCAACACAAATGAGTATAAATATAATAATTAAAATTAATAACAAGTACAACAACCATAAAATAAAATTTATTATTACATCATTTATTATTATAAATAATGAATATTCACAATATCTGGAAGATTTAATAATAAACAGAACCAAAAAAAAATATTGAAGGCAATGTTTTCATGGTGGACAAACAAATACAGCCATACATCGCATTGAAATTGTTCTTCAATTGTTGTTGTTATTACGGTGATGATTATTAGTTGTATCAGGGAAACAAATAATTGGTTGTCCGAAATGAAACAGGCAAAAACCCGCACTTTGTGCCGTGTGATTGGCTAGTTTAGTCGTGGTTAACCAATGTGCTCGAGTGCATCGTCACGCTACTTCGGCCTATGTAGCCCCCTGCACATAACCTTCAACCATCGCATAAGCACATCGGTATCAAAACATCTGTGCAGTGTGGCCACTCCTTTACCTAGTTAAAGGGGAACACAAGAAATTTAGCCAAATTCAGGGTATTCACAGCAGTTTTTGAGCTATTGGTATTAACGAATCTGCCAAAGTAGCTCAAGCTATGGAAACACACATGCTTTTCCTTACTAATTTAAAAAAATTGAGGCAAAAAAATAAATTAAACTAAATTTTTAAGTAAAATTAAAAACCTATTAAATCGAAAATTTTTCAGGAGTTGTCTTCTTTTACCAAATAAATACAGCGATCCGAAGTGATGCGTTGTTTGCACTACTTCCGGAGACATTGCTAATAGCGCCCTTAGTAATTGTATAGGCAATGTAAACGTCTGATGATGACAGTCTCGGTTTTAGGTGTCAAAACAGGCTACACACAGGGTGTGGTTAACTTCACAAACTTGTCACATGTTGTTGGCATATTACTACTATCGTAACTAATTCCAATTATCAAATGCTAAGTAGCAGGTATTAGTAGTAGAAGCAGCTGCAGGCAGTATCATCAGCAGGCAATATCATCAGCAGTAGTAATATATGAGCAGATCTCCCTACCAAGTGTTTTTTTGTGGATTAGACCTTGGGGTTGAGGCAATGGGTTACGACGTTGGATGAATTCGCCGAGTTTATATTGTATTTTACTTGAGGGGTACTTGAGTGGCGTTTGAATGGCATTTAAGTGGCATTTGAGTTTTGATTATTTTTTTACTTAATTTGAACTCATATGGCAGCTAGATTTTGAATGTATGGCATTCAAGTTTTGATAATTATTTTACATAACTCAAACTCATATGATATTTTGAGAGAGAGGAGAGAAGAATGAGGAGATATAACTACATTGAATCAATATATGATTATACACATTTATTACATAATAAGTAGGAAAATATTCTTGTATAATATAGCTAGAGTTAGTAAATACTAAGTAGTACAGAGCACTACAACTTGTAATGACAATCATGAATCAATATGTGATTATATACATTTATTACATAATAAGTAGGAAAATATTCTTGTATAATATAGCTAGAGTTAGTAAATACTAAGTAGTACAGAGCACTACAACTTGTAATGACAATCAATATATAGTATTTTTCTTTACAATGTAGTCATACAGAGCACTACAACTTGTAATGACAATCAACGCATAGTCTTTGGAGAGAGGGGAGAGGAGAGATGAGAGAGGAGAGAAGAGAGAGGAGAGAGAGGAGAGAGATTTTTTTTAGTTTTTTATACATTTATGTATATATGGATAATTATGTACATATTTATGGATATATTTACATTTACATTGAATAATATACATTTATTACATAATAAGTATATTAAATGCTATAAAATATGTTGGAAAATCACCAAATTAGACCTCTAGATGGTTAAAATCTACAGTATTTGGGAAATAACTGCAAGAGAGGAGAGAGGAGTATTTGGTAGAGGAGAGAGTATGTTGAGAGAGAGGAGAGATAAAAAGAGGAGAGAGGAGAGAGGAGATATATCTACATTGAATAAATACAGTGATTAAAAATGAAACAATATGTGAATATATACATTTATTGTGTAATAAGTAGGGAAAATCTCATACAATATAGCTAGAGTCAGTAAATATTAAATAATACAAACTTAGGAAGGAAGACTTCTGTTCTATGTACTTTTGATTCCATAATGAACTAAAATAAAAAGTTATGTATTAGTATAGAATGGTTAAACAGAAATTTAAAACAACTACAAACTCTTACTAAATAGTACTTTTTTATTAATTATTACCTTATCATCAAAAATTGACTGTTAATCGGATGTCTTTGTAGCTTGTCGTGTCTTACGTTGTTGAGTCTTTACCCTTCTAGCTTGTCTTTGAGCGGACTGTCGCTGCATGTTTCTTCTTTTTAGAGCAAGTTCTTTACGAGCACACTCGATAGAAATTGGTGTGTTTACCTGTTGTAGTTGATATTGTCGTTGTTGTAATACATAATGTAATCTCTGAATGTCTGATGTAACATCATTCCCTAAGAGCTTTAATGTTAGAAAAGATTCAGTTCGAAAACTATTTAGCTGCTCTATCAAGTCTTTCTGTATGAATTTACAATTGTTTGAGATAATTCGCACTCTCTCTTCAATTTTCTTATTGCATATGTTTTGTAGAAGTATCAAGTCCTCTTGAGTCAAAGATTTAGGCTGAGTTTCTGATTCTGTGTTGTTAACTATTTCCATTTTTTGTCATTGATTCTGAAAAAAAACAAAAAAAACAGATGATTAATTTTGTTCAGTTGTTTTAGTATAATAAATAATATATGAGTAAAAACTGTAATTTATTAAGTTTTTACCTTGATGCTCTTCTAATAGCTGTAGTAGATGTTGCTTCTCTGATAGCCGTTGTAGAACTGGATGCTTTCTGTGTGAAAACTATGGCTCTTATATAGCTAAAGTTGTACTGATTAAACCCTATGAACACCATCTCGTGTCAATCTCTATGAATCAACATTTGTTCACGCGAAGGAAAGTCAATGCTTTCGCGGGAATAAATAAATAATTTTCACGCGAATACAAACCAATGCTTTCGCGGGAATAAATAAGCTATTTTCACGCGAATGGAAACCGTTGCTTTCGCGGGAATAAATAATTTATTTTCACACGAATAGAAACCAATGCTTTCGCGGGAATAAATAATTTATTTTCATGCGAATAGAAACCAATTCTTTCGCGGGAATAAATGATTTTATTTCCCGCGGATGAAAGTCAATGTTGTCGCGGGAATAAATACTTTATTTTCACGCGAATGGAAACCGTTGCTTTCGCGGGAGTAATTGGTTTCTATTCGCGTGAAAATAAAATATTTATTCCCGCGAAAGCATTGGTTTCTATTCGCGTGAAAATAAATTGTTTATTCCCGCGAAAGCAACGGTTTGTATTCGCGTGAAAATAAATTATTTATTCCCGCGAAAGCAACGGTTTGTATTCGCGTGAAAATAAAGTATTTATTCCCGCGACAACATTGACTTTCATCCGCGGGAAATAAAATCATTTATTCCCGCGAAAGCATTGGTTTCTATTCGCGTGAAAATAAAATATTTATTCCCGCGAAGGCAACGGTTTCCATTCGCGGGAAATTAAATCATTTATTCCCGCGAAGGCAACAGTTTGCATTCGTGTGAAAATAAAGTATTTATTCCCGCGAAAGAATTGGTTTCTATTCGCATGAAAATAAATTATTTATTCCCGCGAAAGCATTGGTTTCTATTCGCGTGAAAATAAATTATTTATTCCCGCGAAAGCAACGGTTTCCATTCGCGTGAAAATAGCTTATTTATTCCCGCGAAAGCATTGGTTTGTATTCGCGTGAAAATAATTCATTTATTCCCGCGAAAGCATTGACTTTCCTTCGCGTGAACAAATGTTGATTCATAGAGATTGACACGAGATGGTGTTCATAGGGTACAACTTTAGCTATATAAGAGCCATCGTTTTCACACAGAAAGCATCCAGTTCTACAGCGACTAACAGAGGAGCAACATCTACTACAGCTATTAGGAGAGCAACAAGGTAAGAAGCACTAAAATAATTATTTGTTTTTAATTAATTGAAACATCTAGGTTTTTGAATCTTAGTTTTTAAAAACAATCTTTTAATAAAACAATAATTTCAGTATATTTACATCATTAAACTAAGTTCTTTTACTTTTTGCAGGTATGATGACATCACACTCTAAAGCACTTCCTAAGCTCCATATTGAACCAACCACAGCTACCAACAACACTAACGCTATTTCCACTACAACCATCATTTCCACCACCAATGGCATTCACATTGATGATAAAAGATCCAATCCTAACACCTTTAATGATACATCTTCTCGCTCAAACACCAATACTCATGCTGATATAGCAATGAAACATCATGTAGTTTCAGCTGCCTCTCCTTTGAGTCCCACACCGGACTACACATATCTGCATGAGAACAGTGAAGTCAAACGAACGGAGGATATCAAAAAACCGACAGTGACATTATCTCGAGCTTCAATTTCCTTTTTATTCAGCAACAGCAAGAATAATACCGTAAACAAACTTAGAGAGTTTGAATTGCTCGAGATGGCTGGAATAATGACAGGAGCTATGCAGAAAGGAATGTTGGAAATCGGAAATTTTGTGAGTTTGTTGGATTTACCAATTCCTACGATATTGGAGGTTTTCGATGTTAATTACGTTGAAGATTATGGTATATTGGACTATGAATATGTTTTAAAAAACAATCATCGAAGTCGAGTCAAGTCACTGATTGACAAAGAACTTACGGTGGAGCTACAGGAACTTGATCCCGGCTCTTCACAAATCCTAGTGTACATGGGAAAGCTAGAAGAAAATCAACCCGATCTGCGTATTGTAGGAGATAATCATCATCAAGGGCTAAAACAACGAGTTATAGCCAAAATCTTGAGAAAAAAATCATTGAAACAGTTGCAAGCATACTTTGATATTATCACTTTCGATAATATTCCTGTCAACACTCTTCTGACATTCACTAGACTTTCAGTTTGGAAAAATTTGAAGTCGAAGCAGCGAAAACGAAAACAAGATACATCACCTTTACGTATCACTCACACTGTCACTTACAGATACATGATGAATGACGGATCTTTGATGACTGGGAAGATTGTTGTCCCTCCTGAGAACGTTTTGAAGATCAAAAATCATGAATGTGGTATGATCCACTATAAAAGTACGATGACAACTGAAAGCGGCACAAAGAAACACATTCTCACGATTCTGAGTGTTGAAGAAGCTTTGATGCTTCTATCTACTTCAAGTGAAAAAGAAGGAATAGCTTTCAGACTTTCTCTATTTGATGATGCTGAGCTGATGAAAAGTTATGATGATGACGTTGCTGCTGATGATGCTGCTGATGATGATGATGATGACGATGATAACATTGATGCTTATACTGATGAAGAAGATGATAATATGACGGATGATGGCTCTGAAAACAAAAAATTTGAGGAAAAAGATGAAGTTGTCAACAATGATAGTGAGAAAAGCAATGAAGATGACAATCACATTTCAAGCGAAGCTAGCAGGATTTCAATATCGGAAATTTAATTAAGGTATGTTAATCTTCACTAGTAATAAGTAACTACTAATAGCCGTATTTTTTCACCATAGTATAACGTAGTTGTTATAACGACATCTATGTATGCTTTTAGATAGAATACGTGTACAAGTGAATGACCGTCGGCTCGCCAAATCTATCAGCAACAACTCATGAACATTAAATTATATATTATTTGTATATTGTGCAATAATTTGTATATATTTAGTGTAATAAAGTATTTTATTCATATTTAACATTAGTAATTTAACCAATTTGTAAAACTTTCGGGGTTACAACTCTAAAATGTTACAAAATTTCAATGTTCCGACACAAAAATAGATATTTCAAGTTATCGTCTCATTTTTCAAAAATGTTAAGACAACTCCCATTTATAATTTCTAAACTTCGTTTTTGAAAAAATATGTAAAAGTTGTCGGCACATTGTGTCAAAATGGTAAGACAACTCCGCTTTTGCACAAAAAAAATTGTGAAAAATGTTTTATAATTTGTTTGAGAAACCAAAACAGTAGAAGACTTTTTACAACCACAAGCATTATACTTTAGGTTTTACAGTTTTGTGAATTGGGTGTTGATAGTTTGTCACGATATGACATAACAATTAAGTAATTATAGTCTTTTTCATAACAATGCTATAGATTCAGTAATACAGATGTGAAATTCACTGTTTCATCACTTGGATGCAGTTTGAAGGTAGTTGATGTAATATTTATTTTGTAATATTATGCAAAGTAATACAGTAAGAATGAAGCATATGGAGTTCTCAACCACAAAACAAATAAAAATAATGCATTAAGTAAACTAATGACAGAACAATTCTACATGAAGTGTATACATATGAATAAAGTATTCATAAAAAACACAGACTATTGTCTGTATATATAATATATATAGAGAGTATTTATAAAAAAACATCCTATTAACTATATATTTTGTGGTAAGAAATTATAAAATAGGGTAGTTGCATAAAACCTATTCCAGAGCCATGATAATAATAAAAAATATAGTGAAATAAAAATTTTAAAACTCACCTAAGAGTGCAGTTAATACAAGAATTTCTTCTTGAGAAAAATCTGAATTTTTTTGCATTTTCTGTCTAATAGACGCTAATTTCAATTTAACACAATCATTAAAACCCTTTTTTTTCAGTCCATCTTTTATATTCAAAATTAATTTAAGTGAAGTTATATCAATCTTTTGGCTTTGTTTTAAATCTACTTGAGTTTGTGGGTTATCTGTTGTATTAGATTCTAAAACACTGGTTTTTGGACTGCACTGTGAACTAGCAACAGAAATTAAGTCATTATTACTTTCTTCAGTTTCTGAAAAATCAGAATCTGAAGATATAAGTGCTCTCATTTTTTTACGCTGGGTTTTAAGTAAAAGCTTTTGATCTCCAGCAACCGGTTTTTTAGCTATTGCAAACCATTTACACCCTAATCCCTCAAAATCTAAATCGATGTTTCCAGAAAAATAACCTTCTATTGGATAGAGATATACTAACATAAAATTTTTGGGAAAAGTAATGTTCATAACTAACTCAGAATATTTTTTATTAATAAATAAAACAAAATTATCATAACTAGCAATATCAACAACAAAAAACATTTTAGTTTTCAAAATACAAGTATGTTGCTGGAGTTCTCTCAAAGTTGTATGTGATTTTCCGCATAAACAATAAAAAATAAACAAGTGAGCAAAAAAATGTCTTGAAAGAACTCGGCCAGGCTCATGCATCTTCCCTAATTTAAACTTCTTACCACAAAATATACACGAAATACTGTCTTTTTTTTCTTTCAGTGCTTCGCTCAGAGTCTTTGTACAATACGATATCAATAACAACGAAAGCACTGAAAGAAAATAGCTTGTGTTTTTGTTATCGATATCTACAAGCAAAATAAACAAATTCTCATTATATATATATATAGATAACTGTCTTGAGTATGGTATATGTATATAAAGATAACGCATATCACTTACACTTGAAGCACTCCTTATCATCTTTTATCTCTCCATCTATAACACTGCTCCTTCTGTACTGCTCTAGCTGCAGGTTCTCTGCTTGAACTAAAATAGAAAATATGAATGTAATTATGTTAGTTTTTGAAAAAATTTATTAAAATTGAATGAGGATGTAGTAAATAATATTTTTATCATACTTACATTCAAATGTGTGGCGATCATAGGAGAGAAATGATTCATCTTTCCCTACATAGCATGCGCTTGCAATGAATCGTGTAGATGTTTTCTCTACAAAAATAACGTAGTAAATGTAGAGTCGTTATTATTTTACCTACAGAAAAATTTACATTTTTCATAATACAGAAAAATACTTACTCATAGCAATGTGTGTGGTAGGCTTGGTATTTTTTGGCTTCTCCGTTTCCTTAAAACATTCTTCCAACCACCTCATTGTTTCATCATCGGTAGAGCTTAATAAAGCAATAAATCAAGGTTGTGATTAATTAAAAACTCTATATAATACAGTTGAATAATAAAGTTTCAATAATATACTTACATGGCACTGAAATCTATTTCGTCTATATTTAGTTCTAATGCATCATTTGAGGATGTAGACCTACAAGTAATATATATATATATACATTTGTATAAATTTATAAATGTAGCTGCAACAAAATTGTAAAAGATAGTATAAATAACTTACTCATTTGTTGTAGGGATATTGCTAGCCATTGTTGTTTTGCAGAGTAATACTTAGAATGAAGTATAAATGAAAACTGATACTGTTTAAAAAAATAGTTTCTCTTATATACAAAACATTGAAGTCATTTATCAAGATTAATTTGTAGACTGATTTTCTGATTATTACTATGATAAATGATATTGTTTTTTAAAAAAGTGGAAGACGATTAGGAAGTTGGTTAAAAAAATAGGAAGATAGAGATTAAATAGTTTAATAAGCTTAACCACCACAAACACCCCTGTAAACTGTCTTTCCATCTAGCTAAAATTTTTGAATGTAGAGCGTTGGATAAACAAATTTTACAACCTCTTTTAAATATAACTAGCTAGGATGAAACTTACATTTCATTTGAATGACAACTCACATCCTTCAAACATATTTTTATAGCAACAATTTTCATATAGACACATCAACAGCAAAACAATGATGCGGTGTAGTTCCATCTTTATATCATCAGATAGTAAATTAATATGTGAGAGCTTCAATTATAGTTTACACCATTAAGTATGAGTTCGGAATGTAATAAAATACTTTACAGGTACTGATAGCATTTAATAACTAGTTCAATTGCAGTTTATTGATATACTCTACTATAACACACACTACCACAAACAATCATATAGACACATCATCAGCAAAACAATGATGTAGTGTAGCTCCATCTTTATATCATCAGACAGTAAATTAAAATGTGAGAGCTCCAATTATAGTTTACAACATTAAGTATGAGTTAGGAATGTAATAAACACTTTAAAGATATCTGATAGCATTTAAATATGTATATGTAACATATAACTCTTGATTTATTTGACAAAACAGCTTCCTAAAAATAGAAAATATACTATGTATGTTGATATATTATTTGTATTTCACACAAAAAACAATGAGATATTTTAAAAAAAGTAACAGTCTAACTAATAAAACAAGTGGATAAAGTCATGCTTTGCTCATGTTTTTTAGACGATAGCGGAGATAACTAGGATTAAAAGTAAAACCACAAATCCGTTTTGGTGGAAGGCTGTATCTATATTAACTAATATGTAATGAAACAATAAAAAACAGGAGATAGATGCAATCAAGTTCTCTTCCTTCTTAGGTTGAATTCGACCTATAATTCCATCATCTATGGATGTTTGTTGTTTTTGTTTTAAATAGAAATAGCATGATAATAAATAGTGCTTAGGTGTAACTAATGACTTTTCTCGAGCGACACACTTGATATTAAAAAGATCAAAACATATAGGATTAAGCGAGATGATGATTAATGTCTTTTCTGGAATGAGTTTATTAGTAAAATGACACTTGCGGGGCTCTTGCGTTATATTATAATTAATTACTTTTTAAAAATGAACTGGTAACATTACGTCGACTGAAATAATACCTAAAACGTCTCGCATAAATTTTGATCTGACTGAAAATGGACTGAAAACCTTCAAGGTGCGTAAAAATTATCGTAACTCGCTATAGCGGATATTCTAAGAAATATTTATTTTCTCGTTGGTAACTTGACGTAAAATATTTTGTAACGGATGTCACACGATCTCAATCGATTTTTTTCAACTTAAACGCTTAGTTACTCGTAAACATTTGATACTTGCTTGATTTCTTTGATAACAGTAATATCCCAATTGTGTTTATCGTAAATATTTCAAAAACGGATATTGCGCGTTTCAGTTGGTTTTTCCTACTGAATCACTTAGTTACGCGTAAATATTTGAAATGCGTGTTTCAGTTGGTTTTTCCTACTAAATCACTTAGTTACTCGTAAACATTTGAAAATTGTTTGATTTTTTCGCTGATAAAACATGTTGCAAGTATCTTTTACCAAATATTACCGTGATTTTCAATCAGTTTTCCTTACTAGATTACTTAATTACTCACCAACGTCCATAATTGTTTTTATTAATCATTGTTGCAAAGCAATGCTGTATTTAAATAATATTACTACGTTTCCAACCAATTTCCTTACTGAATTACTTAATTACTCGCCAGTATTTCATAATTTCTTTCACTAATAATTACAAATAATATTGTAAATAAATAATTTACCAGGAATATTTATGCTCAAGTCTCCTCTCTCTCTCCTCTAAACACTCTCTCTAGATATATACAAACACAGTTATTTTTATTGTACCTTGCTCATAATTTCTTTCACTAATAATTACAAATAATATTGTAAATAAATAATTTACCAGGAATATTTATGCTCAAGTCTCCTCTCTCTCTCTCTCCTCTAAACACTCTCTCTAGATATATACAAACACAGTTATTTTTATTGTACCTTGCACAAAAACACCCCCTAAAACTTGTTTTTAGGCTGAGCCTTATGGGTTATTTTAGGGGGAGTATCAGTCCTGGGAGTAGATACTAAATTGACACAAATTTTTTTCATATGAATTTAAAACTTAACTAATGTAGTTTTTTTACCAAACATCAGTACATCAAAAACATTATTGTAAAGGTATATTATATAGGAAGATTTTCCATACTTATTATGTAATAAATGTATATAATCATATAATGATTCATTTTTGATCAATATATTTATTCAATGTAGATATATCTCTTCTCTCCTCTCTTCTCTCTTTCTTCCTCTCTCCTCTCTCTCTCCCTCTCTCCTCTCTCTCTTTCTTTATCTCAAGATACGATATGTATGTATACATTGATTGTCATTACAAGTTGTAGTGCTTTGTATTACTTAGTATTTACTGACTCTAGCTATATTATATAGGAAGATTTTCCCTACTTATTATGTAATCAATGTATATAATCATAAAATGTTTCATTTTTGATCAATATAGTTATTCAATGTAGATAAAACTCCTCTCTCCTTTCTCTCTCCTCTCTCCTCTCTGTCTTCTCTCTCCTCTCTCTCAAGATGCCATATGAGTTCAAATTATGTGAAAAAAGTATCAAAACTTAAATGCCATACATTCAAAATCTAGCTGCCATATGAGTTCAAATCAAGTAAAAAAATAATCAAAACTCAAATGCCACTTAAATGCCACTCAAATGCCACTCAAGTACCCCTCAAATGAAATACAATATAAACTCGGCGAATTCATCCAACGTCGTAACCCATTGCATAACCCCCCCAAGACCAGAACCACAAAAAAACACTTGGTAGGGAGATCTGCTCATATATTACTACTATCAGCCAGACCAGTGTTGTTATCAGATATCATCATCTGTCATTCACTCATGTAGAGTTGATACACATTATAGTGACATGATAACATGCTCCTGCAAAACTGTAGAGACCAAATGAATGACCCACATGGACTCAAGACTTGTTGCCTCATGCATAATTTGGTTAATAATCACTGCAACAATACTGAAGTTGGGGTGACACCATTTTCAAAGTATGCTTATCAGTAATTTATCTTGTTGGTACATCCGTAATATTATAGCTTGCTATTGTACACTCTAGACAATGAAACTGGCAAATTCAACTTCCTTAGACAGTTCAATTTTTTTTAATTCTTATTCATTTTTTACTTACTGAATAAACTTGGCAAAAAATACTATATTATCTCCGATAGTGCAAAGCATCAATAACTAAATGCAAAACATTCTAATAAGATATTCTTTGATTAGCAAATGAAAATTTATGTCCTCTCGTAGCAAAAAAGTGAGAAAATTAAAAAAATGAATGCAACATTGAACATGTGTATATATATGTGTATATTAGAAAGGAAACCACAAGCACCCAGGTTGCACAAACTTAAAATGAAAACAAAAAAGTACATTAACCTGATATATACATTATAAATTAAAACATATGTACCAGGTAGCACAAAGGTAACAACATGAAGACAAAAGAGTGAGATGCACATTAAGTGTAGAGGAGAAGAAACCATTTTAACAAAGGTAGCAAAAAAGTAATAAAAATAAAAATAAAAAACCGCTAGTACACTTGCATTAAAAATAAAAAAGAAACTATTAACACTTCTTACGCAGATGTTTTCTTTTATCCACATCTACTGATGGCTTTACTGCAACTCTGCTGACATGCTTTCCGTTGCACTAAAATAACAAAAAATTAAATGATACGACAAAAAAAATTCATTTGCAAGATGTGGAGGTGAATGTGCTAAATTTGTGTCATTGCCAACTTTATTATGCATAAAAAGATACGTAAAAAAATTTATCGAATAAATTATAGCAGTAGCAGAAATAAGAAACATTGGTCACTTTAGGACTATTTGAGTCTGTAATAGTTTGCTCAGCCAATGTCAATAAGGGTCCATTTTGAGTTCATAAACTATCTTCTGGCTCCAGAATTATTTCCAGTCAAAAATCTTTTACAGACTTGGACCACATGTTCTTAATCTTTGCCATGCCATCAACATCTGAAATGAATCACATATGCATTGTAACATTATTTTAGAATAGTGTTTACTAAGTCATAAATGATTGATTTTGGCTCACACATTACTATGACTTACAGACAATAGAAACAAACAATCAGTTCATTAGCAATTTTAGACCGAACACATCGGCAGCGGGAGTGTCATTCTCTCAATAAGTGATTCAATGATATGCTTCGATGGTTATAAATAAAGTAGACACTTCAACATTATATAATATGAACAACATTTAGTATATCTACTCATGTAACTTCTGCAATCTGCTTGCATACATGAACAAGCCTAAATAATAATTTGGCTCCAGTTTTAAGTTTTTGCTAAATTGGCAGCTATAACCTTATTGCATTATTACTTGTTTGCTGTAACAAACACACCTTAGCATGTGTTACAATTTCTATCTGCTGTCACCATCAGTGATGATCCTTTGACAAGAACTAAGAATGTAGCTGTAATGTTTCTATGATGGTATATTATTATTGATTAATTATTATATACTAAAAACAACCTACACTGGGCCCTGTTTTTTTTTTTAAAATATGTTCATCAATCTTGTCTACTTTGCAACATTTGTATCCCTGTAACTGTCGGACACAACGACTAAATAATAATAATAATAATAATAATAATAACAATAATAATAACAATAATAACGTGATATTGAGTATAGGAATACAAGAAGTCTTACTACAACATGACCAGCAACAACATCATAAGAATAATTATAATAATATAAAAAAGTAAGAATAATAATAATTAATGAATAAATAAAATGTTCAGAAATGTGAGTAACAACAAAGATTATTATTACAACAATAATAATGTATGATAATAATTGTTATAACGAATTTAAAATATTTTTTCAAATCTTCCAATATTATATTGTTATGCATTAAATAATAAATAGTTATGATGATGATAATAAATAATTATAATAATAATGACAACAGTTACAATTAATGATAAATGAATGATAATAGTAATAAATATATATTCATTCAATAATAATAAATCACAGAGGCACTGCAGTGAGTAGTAGTTGTTGCAAGCAAGCATGTCTCTTTGTCTAAGTCAACTATCAACCACCCTACATACATGTGTATGTAGGGTGTATGTAGGGTGTTTGATAGTGGACTTAGGCAAAGAGACATGCTTGCAACTACTACTCACTGATGTGCCCCTGTGTAATAATAAACAATATTTATGTTGTTAATCAACTCATTATTAATAAATAATATTAAAATAATTATATCAATAATAGTTATTACTTAATATTATTATCATTATAATAGTAATAAATATATATATAATATAATTATAATAATAAATATTATTATAATAAAAATTATTATTATTATTTATAATAATAATAATTATATATTATTATTATTATTGACGACAGCATGTGTTGTGTGTGCATAATTCATAAAATATAAGCCATTTAACACAAAATTGAATGCAGCAATGGTGTTTAAAAGTAATCTAGTTTGTGGGAAAACTCACAATTAGTCATTGCAAAGGCAGCAGATAGTTGAAATAGTTGAAACAATATTAATTACACGAGAGAACAACCATATCACATTCAACTCAAAACCGGGATGTCTCCGGAAACACGTAGCGCAAGAACATTTAGTGAAATTTCGCGGGCGTGAGAATAACGTCCCTAAAGTAGCAATATTACTGAGCGCTCAACTATATTTGACATGGCAGCTCCCATGGCAACCTTAATCTTGTCTATATTTTAATTTTTGAGCTAAAATATTTGGTGTTTTTACTTTTGCAATTTTAGATAGTGTATAAAAAGTGCCAATTGAGAACATATTAAATTTTACAAAATTTCTTGTGTTTCCCTTTAACCAACCGCTACAGCTGGGCGGAGCTTGCTTACACATTTTATATAAACCACACCTACTTTGGTATCATTCCAGCCAACTGTTATTAATGGGTGGTATTTTCTATTGTGTGCTCATCTCATGCCTATTAAATCCATTGTATGCCTTATGTATAAATGTTTGTGTATCATGTGAATAAATCAGAGTCAATTACCACACTCTCATGAGCTCTATTGTTCTTACAGAATAACCTCATTTGCTCAGCTATTCATACAAAGTACCAATTATAGTTAACTACAAATGTACTCAGTGAAACCAGTCAGACAAAGTACACACTAGACACTGGCCAGGTGAAATCATTCATACAAAAAAACATTCAAGACACAGCAGCCACTGACTGTTCGGCCTGCTAAGCAGTTGTTCGGTGCACCTTGTCAACACACAAGTCCACGCTGACAGTTCGGACCGCTAATGATCTTTGGTCATTAACGGTTGAATCCGCCGAACACCAGTCAGCAGTGGCTTGCGGTAGACGGGGCAAACCAATCATCTGTCAGAAAACGTGCAGGTGGCCAAGCACTGGCTTGGCACACACCCTGAAATCCTGTACAATACTGCAATTTCATTGCAATGGAGTATTACAATGCAACTTCTGTTGATAGCGCAGTAAAATTTTGCTGTAGGCTAATTGGAGGGTAATCAATAGCTTGAGCGTGATCAACTCATACAACGAAGTTCATACAAGTTCGGTGGCTCAATGATAACAATGATCAGCTAGTTTGTTTGCTTCACGGTTCAGTGGTTAGTAGCTGCGTAAACTTCGATACGCCTAGTAGTAGTGGAAATTAACAGTCACTAGTAATAGTTGATAGGGCGAGGCCTACGCGTCAGGTTAGTGGACTTAGATGTGTGATATGTTTATTATATTTTGTATGTTCTGATGTATGCTACACAATTATTAATAATTTCTGCAGTTTTACTGGGTGTTTTTACTTGCTGCTGTTGTATGTCGATACATTGAATAATATATGTATGGTGTAATACACAGACAACAATAGCTAAAACAGATAAAATTTATAAATTTACTCTTCACAATCACATTTGGTGTCAATCTGTCAAGCAGAAGCTGCTAAGTTCACTGATGCTTAATAAAATTAGCTTGAGTTTCATCGACGTTCTGAAGAGTGAATTTGAACAAAATCATAATAATAATGCCTTAATTTAGGACTGAATCACATTTTTTGCTTGCGGTGGCTTGGTAGGTGGATTGACCTAGCGTAACAAGTAATGAGGAAATTATATCCTTATACATATATACTGTCTGCGTGTATTTCTGCTAATCATCACGGTTAATATATGTAACCGTACAAGTATGTTGGCTGATAGTCGGAAATAAACTGTTAGTTAGTGGCTCCGTCAATGTCTACCTTGATGTTGGGGAACTTGTAAGTAGTGTCTCTTTTGTTGTCGGCCTTGAATAATACAAGTACAGTCCTTAGTTTTTTGTACATGGCTCTAATGTTTATTTAAAAGTCAGACTCGTCAACCGTGATTTCCTTGGTAGTGTGAGCCCTATATTTGTTGATATGGTCAATGTGACAAGGATAGTTTTGAACTAGTTCTCTAGCCAAGGTAATTCTAGTACGTAAAATTCTTCTGGAAAATGGTTTCAAGAACAAGAATGTATTCTCATGCGGCCAGCTTGATGCGAAACTTAACTACGGTATTGTGAATAGGCTGAGGATGGAAAGCCGCTTCATTAACGAATGAACCCAGTTGGAAATGCAATCTCTCCTTGGGTACAGAAGACAGTAATCTTCGCCTGTTTTTTTTGTAGCGATCGGTTGGATGCCCTTGTTTGTTAGCTCTTTTTCGTGTCTATGCTTTGAATGCGAAAATTCTTGATAAACTGTCAGGTAGTGGTAGTTGCTAGTGTAAAAAACCGTAGTCCCCTTGAATGTCATGTTGAAACCCTTAACAATCTAAGTGAAGAAATCAAAGTGTGGTCAGCTGCTTCCAGCTTATTTTATATAAGTACCACTACACTGGAGCCAAATCACAAAAGCTCATATAAATCATCATTGTTTGAAATAGTTTTTATACATTTATTCAATATTTGTAGCATAAAATGAAATTCTTTTTCCAGTAATATCTATGTGAATATATTTTGCTTTAATCTAGTACAAATCTATACTTTATTAAGTGGACTTGGGCAGTAAAATCTTGCTCAAAACTTTTAACCGTCACTGCAGCCAAGAATAAACAAGGAGTCGTCTCCCCTTCGGAAGAATAACTCTATATTGAGCAGTACCGGACATTGCAAAGATTGCCTATACGTTTACTAAAGATTACGTGCCCTGTAATGCAAAAGGTTCACTTTCATCCCAGTCAGTTTATGTGATCTTTGTAATTGTATAAGGGCGCACAGTCGCGTTAGTTACCATCCATATGGCACACATCCAAAATACCGAAGTGCAAAAACAAAATAATAATAATAAAACAATTGGAATGTTTCTCATTTATTTTATTTATTAGAATTTATTATTATTTTTCATAAACATCTGACTGAATAACAAAAACCGGTAATAGACTACTAAAGTGAAGTATGAATAATTTCAAAAAGTATTATGCTCATTTTGAAAAAAAATTATTGATTTCAGCGGTACCGTAAAAAATAGTTAGCGTTTCTTTTAATAGTTATGTTATTATTACTTAAACTACTTTGGGATTACAGCTCTATGAATAAATTTTGGCTATTATTTATGTCCGAAGTTATTAGTTGTTTAAAATTTGATACAAAAGTTGAATGGTTCAAGAAAAGTAGTGTATTGATTCCTATTTTTATAATACAGGTGGTTATATAAGCACTATATTTCGCCCCTCAATACTTAACTGAAGTTTTGATGTTTTTGTTTAAAATTTCTAGTGGGCTAGGAGACATCCTGAGCTTTCAGATGAATTGTTGATTTAAGCTTTAACTTGTCAACTTGCAGCGTTAGGAGCTGTTGAAATTGAGCCTTTTTTCTATAAGCCACACCACTCTTGGCTCTAGATCACCTTCCAGTAACCTGTTTTCTTGGGAGATGAAGCCAGACAACCCTGACAAATCTCTAGGACCAGCTAGCCGATACGGTGAAGAATACTGTCACCAAATAACTGAAATAAAACTTTCATATGAAAAATAATTTCTTGCCCTACCTCTACCAGTTAAAGGATTTTGTCAATGCTTTCTTACTCTTGTCTGCTTTACTCGAACGTGGAAAGCCACCCTTGATCCTACGGAAAGAGGGAAGGACACTCTTGCTATGAAATAAACTCTACCAGAATCACAAAAGTTTACTGTACCGTCTAATTCCAAGCAACAAATCATTCTGATTTCAAGAGCTACCCAAACACATGCTTATTGTTATAATCTCTGATAACAATTCATTAAAGACAAAAATAATGTCCTAGATGGTGTAGTGACCACCAAAGTTCTCTAAACAAGTGCTGAGTGTCAGGCAAACATTCAACTATTCTGTAACTGTCAGAAACCACTCTAGCAAGCCGGTATTTTCACTGCCGGTCCTGCAGTCGACCTGCCGGTTTAGCAGTCAGCCATGCCAGCCCTGCAGTCTACCCTAGTGGCCTTGAAGCCGCCTGACAGACTCTATAATCAGCCCTGCTGGCCCTGCACCCACCTGACTGGCCCTGTAATCAACCTATAATGGGTGAGCAACAGTGAGTCTAGCCTTGAATCCCAGAGTGGTCTCAGATGTTACCAAGCCTACAGCCATAATATAACTAATCACAAATACCTCAAAAGTTGGACCACAAGCTAGCCATGCCCTAGGGATTCAGCGCAGGAAACTGATGGTGGAATACCAACCATGTCTATGCAGTATTGCTCCTAAACTCTGCCTCTTACCTTTCCCGTTTGTAATATGTTTAATCTTATTTACTTCATTTGATTGCCTGTTATATTTTTTTGTGTTCATTTGACCATTCATATTCCAATTCTTTATTGTTGGCTAAATGCGCTTTTACTTTGTGTGCATCTGCCTATGAAAGGCTAAGCTTTGTACTATATCAGGGTTCTACATAAGCATGTGCCTTAATAGCTAGATACTGTAATACTGTAATTGAATTGCACAGGGCTGCAATCATCTCAGCCGGTGCTAACAACATATGCTAATCACTCATATATATATCTAAGACTACTCTACAGCCTATCTACTAGAGGTTATGCTTGACTGCTCAAGAGTGCAGAGGACCTACTGCTTCACTAAAGCGAAGCGCAGGAAGGACTTCCCCGCCTCTAAGTTTATTTACCAATTTTGAGACTTGTCACATGCTAGCTTGTTTTGATTACTCAATTTGTATTAGCCAATCATATATTTTCATGCTTACATGATTTTGTACCTCCTTTATATATAGCTGCAGCTCAAATACAATTAGATACTCTTAGATACTGTCAGATACAGTTAGATAGGGTTAGTGTCTCAAACTAGTATTGTCTAGTTAATGCTAGTGTGTCTGCGCTAGCGTTCAAGGCTAGCCAGCACCAGTCCCAGAAGCCGAGGAATTGTTTGAAACTACCAGGAGGAATACTTTGGAAGACACTTAGGAGAAGACGCTTAGGTTTCAGCGTAGCAACGGCCAGCCAAGAGGACTATACTGCTAGATAAATTGGACTATTATTCAATACGTATTTAGAGACCTATTGCTCGATTTACACTTGTAATTAGTGTTCAGCTCTGTGCGTTTTGGTTCATTAGCAAGTAAGAATGAAGTACTGCTACCCTGTTAAACTTGTGGAATCCGTTTGGCCGGTTTCCGAACTTAGTCGTGTCTGCTAGTTAGCAACATCCAGTACTCTCCGTATCAGAGAGACCATACTGCCTTGACACTCTGTAGCCATCGCTATCACGAAATACAGAGTAAAGCCAGTGAACAAAGCACTCTTGCAATACCAGTAACCGTTCTTGCTCCTCATAACGGGGAAAACCCTTACAATACTGTTATTTTCTGAAATTTACACAAGAAAATTACTGCATTCTACTCGGAAGCACTTAGTTTTCATTCTAAGCCATGGGCTTGTTGCAGTTGTGAGATTTGAACAGTAATCCTCCATAGCGCATTTAATTAACTACTCTCTGCAGAGAGAGGCTTCGATGGTGGATTTTGATGGGTTCCCAACATTCCGCTTCACATGTACAACAAGTTTCATAGAACACGTTTGTTGTACACTAAGTAGAGTACATGGAATACAAGATAACAGTAATGGAATTGCTCATTCCTGGATTAGAATAAAGCTAGTTTTCAGGCAAATTGTGGCTGGGCTTGAATTCTTTGGTTGAGCCTCTTATTTGGTTTTAATTCATTATTTTCATATCATAAGCTCCGTTTAGTCAAATCCTTGCACATTTTTCTAATTTAAAGACATTTCTTGTTGGTATGTTTTACTAAATTACATTGAATTGGATATTATTTATTTATTTAATTTAAATTTGATTAAGTTATTTCTCAATTGTTTCACTTTGGATGTTTTTGATGTTTAACTAATTAATAATTTAAAAATGTAGATCAGACTAAACCTGAATGCATATCAACATTGAAACTTAATTTACCGTACACACATTCTTACACCATTTTACGTTGAGTTTATGGCATAACTAAAACTTCATACCTTACACATTTCAATTGCATTTACTGTTTGGTGAGCTGCTTTGTGTGTGAAAAGTTGTTCTTGTCTGATTGTCTAACCATAGTTTTAAGCATATGAGCATTTTGTTTCTCGCATATTAGCTACCGAGATTGAAATACTTTTTTCTTGTTCTACAAAAACATTTTTGTTTGTGTATGCCTTGTTGGTTGAAATTGTGTTTAGGCCTCCCCTCTCTAATGCTTTACTTCTCCGCCTCCTACAAATGCGATTTGTTTGGATTCAGAAAATTACTCTGTTGTTTTCCCGTAGTTACATATACGATAGTGCATCCCACATGTGGTACAAAACAGTGAACATAAAAGCTTGCTCCATGCACTAAGTTAGCTGTTCAACTGTTGTAGTGAGAGAAATGGATTTAATTGAGACACAACATAAACATTATGCTGGAGGAAGTTCTGGTGACTCTCTCATGGAAGGTTGGTTCAGATTTTACTGCTTTTTATGTCATTTACAATTATTGAAAGATTTGATTTATGCACATCAGTCTTTGCATTTCATTCTGTAGTCGTTTCAGGAAAAATACTCCATTTTTGATATTTTATATTGTAAACAAGTTGCCACACACAGTTACGGGACGTTTTTAAGCTTAAATAATATAATTATAATAGCATGAGCTGAAAATCAATATCCCAGTGGATTTTGATCTGGGTTCCATGAAATACCGTTAATCTAAAGAATTCTTTTTTTCTTTCCTGAGGGACACTCTTTGCACACAGATGATAAAAGTTTAACATTTATTATCAGTTCTTGTGTTATAAATAGAGCCCTTGTTTCAGACCAACTAGAGAGGATGCTAGTTTATGAACAACATTTTTTGGTTCGAGTTCGGTTCTCGGGAAGCACTAGAATAGAGAAAGAAAGGTGTAAGGACAATATACCTGGTGAATGCATGCAATGAAGAATAAAACTCTCAGCCTTTATGCAGGCTGAATGAAAAAGTATTGTTCAACATAATGATAGTGTTAACAAGTCAGGTGTAGAGTAAGTACGGAATAACGCAAAGAAGGTAACAGAAAACATAACAATACAAAAATTTTAGCGAAGAAGGTGCTGAGTTGCTAAGAGGCAGGTTCAAGATCTGGTAGCCAATAGAAAGCTCCTGTTGATCTCTGATGAGTCCTAAGGCTCCATCTATTCTGTGGTCTGTAGTTTGATGTAGCACTGGGTGGGCAGCTCCTGTGTACAGGTTGGAGGGTTTCCTTAGCTGTTTGTAGGAACTTGGTCCAAGGCAGACATTTTGTGCTGGCCCAGTACAGTGCGTACCAGCATGGTAGAGGTCATTGTTGACCCTCTAATGGTCATTACCGACTAGCTAAGTTTCTATGCTCTCCCTGCACTATATCGTTGTATGGGTTAGCAGTCTGAGCCCCTTCCCACACATGTTTACTGGCTCCTCAAAAACTAGGGAAGGATATAATTATTTTGTGAGTACTATACACAAAAATGTGTTGCTTGGATCTAAAAGATTTTGTTGCTGACATTTATGACACTGTTTACGATGGGCTGCGCAGTGAGGGGAAAATTGAAGAGGTCACAGTTTCCGCAGGCAGCATTTTGTTTGTTTTTGTGTTAATTGCTTTCATTCCCACTGCTGGTAGCAGCCCTAGCGTGTTTACAATTAAACCTAGTTTTCTGTACCTGATGTACTGGTGTTTTAGGTTTCTCAAACAGCATGCATAGAAGTTGGTGACTTGCTGTACCTAGAAGTAGAACTTAAAGTATCAAGCCATCAATCATTTTTCCTGTGATAACAGTCTCTGGCTATTATATTTAGAGTTATTACAAACTCATCATTCGTTTGACAGCCTTGCTTTTCAGACACTAAATAACGGCACATCACAAAACAATTGGCATGTGGTTTACGAAACTCATCAAGTTTGGCTATGAAATCAAGATATACATTCTGTCACTTTCATCGGTTCATTGCATATTCGCCGAATACCAAGTTAAAAATTAACATCCACGTCTAATTTTCAGCTTTCCTAACAAGCTCGCAAGCATTTTTGATACTGAACCATAAATTAGGTAAGTCTTCACCAATTTGTATGGGTTTTGGTTCTAAGAACACGATATTCATTGTTAACATATTGATACTGCTCACCTGGTAAACCTTTTTTTCTGTATTTTGTGTAATCCATATAAGCTAAAATAGTTACCATGTTCATACTTTTCCGTTGCAAGATGGCAGAAACCCTGTCATGCTTCTTTTTATTGGAAGTAACAGAATTCTAGTCATAAACAACAGGCGCTGGCTATTGTTATTATCCAAAATGTTTTGCTCCTCACAGGTTTTGCCCGATCCGGCTCAAATCTTTTGCCATCTGCCTGTGCCTGGTGCATTCCACCTGTAGTTCTCTCTACAGTGGGTGGTTGTTTGGGGACTTGTTCTTCTTTAGGGGGTAAGAGGGGTTCTCTGTCAGCTCTGCCTGCGCTAGACGGACACTATCATTAAGTGGCCGTCCGTGCTTGTCAGTGCAAGGTAGCACATGTCCATCTATGATGACATTGGAGTCTGGAAACCGTAGGGCACACTCGTGTAAGGTGAGGAACTGCATGCCAATAATAGCATCTTCGTTAATGTCAGTAATGACGAAGTTAACCCTCGTTCTCAGTCCACGAAGCTGCAAGTTCACTTGCAGTGTACCGTAAAAGGGATCCTAGATCCGTCAGCCATGAGTTCATGCGCCTCACTGTGCTGTAACTTGTTTTTCACTGACTGTGGCAGTTGCTGGTACAGATGTTTTGACAGCAAATTGGTTGTGCAGCCCATGTCAATCAACAGGGATGCTGGTCTACCGGCTAAATTTCCAACCAGGAAGTAGCTGGCCTAGTAAGGTCGCTCCAACGGTGGCGCTGCCGTTTGTGTTCTCCTGGGGGGTGTCCACTCATCTCCAGAGTTCCAGGACTAAAAGAGGTTTGGTGACCTATCCGGCTACTGTCAGTCTGCGTTCTCTTGGGGGTTGTCCACTCTTTTCCAGAGTTCCAGGACTAAAAGGGGGTTTGTGAGCTGTCCGCCTGCCTTCAGCGGGCGTTTGTGCTCTCTTGGGGGGTTGTCCACTCTTCTCCAGAGTTCCAGGACTGTATGGGGTATCAGGAGTTGTCCAGCTGCAGTCAGCGGGCGTCGGTGTTCTTTTGGGAGGCTGTCCACTCTCCTTCAGAGTTCCAGGACTAATAGGGGGATCAGGAGTTAATCGGCTTGTCCAGTGGTGGTTGGTTGCTGTCTGTAGTGTCTTGGGGGGTTTTCCACTCGCCTTCTGAGTTACAGGACTGTAAGGGGTTATGGGAGTTGTCCGGCTTGCCCAGCTGCAGTCAGCTGCCGGTGGTGCTACTGCTGGCGCCGGCCGTCTTCAGTTTTTCTGGGGGAGTCTGAAAATCGAACTGCGCGCTGAGTTTGGGGGCAGGTGCCCATCATTTGGCCTGGTTGTCCGCAGCCCCAGCAGCGTGTTGTAGGTGCTATCTCCAACTGCGGAGAGGAGCTGCTTGTCTGGTCGCTCGTAGTGACCGTATCTCTTCTGTTGAGCTTCAGGCTGACCATAACTGTTGTCATGGGATCCGGTATAGCAGGTGTGGGAGTGTGGTGTGTCTGCTGCACTGCAGTAGTGGTGGAGACACGTTGGGACGGCCTCTTAGCTCTTAGCTCTCATTGCTGGCCCTGACTGCTTCAGCTATGTCAACGGGCTGCGTGGCCAACAAGTGTCTCTGCAGGTAACCGTTTCCGACTGTGGTGCTGAAGATATCTAGCATCATCCTCTGCATGGGTCGGTGAGTTAGATCAGCATACTCAACGCGCACTAGGCGCTCTACTTCACTTGCATGCTCTTGGAGCGACGTCTTGTGTTGGCGGCGCAGGCTGGTCAGCCGTATCATGGCGTCTCTTGGTGTTAGCGCAAAACGTGCTCGTAGTGCAGTAGATATACCCTGCAGATGTGGAGGCTTTCCACAGTCCAATGCTTTTCCTCGTAATGCATCTCTCAAGTACAACATGGCCGTGTTCTCTGGCCATTTATTCGTCTATGCCAGTTCCGTGAATCTGGTGATAAAATACTTGACCTCTCCTTCACCGTCAAACTTTGGAGCCTTCAAAGTAGCTGGTGCATGGCCGTCAATGCTTGGGTCAATCTGTCAATTGCTGTAGCTTCTGGGTTGCCAGCGGGTGCTCGACCGGCGCTGCGTGCTCTCTGGGTGGCCATCCTTTGCAGATAGAGGAGTGATCTCAACTCAGATCTAAGTAATGGCCAGTACAACTGAATCCCGGGCCGGTATGGGTGTGATCCGGGCCGGTATCAGTGTTTCTAGTGGCTCTAGCAGATCTAGGGGTTGGTCCAATGGATACTGTGGCAGTATCTGGCACTCCGTGGCTTGTAACAAACGTTACGAAACTTCTTGTACTGCTGTAGGGCGGAGCAAGCTCTACGAGCCTACTGGCAGTAGTGTAGGGACACTGTAAATGGATACTGTGCCGTGGTCACTGTTACCAGCTGAGTAGCACTCCAAGCTGAATAACCTTTGGTAGCTGAGTCTGTATAGCTGATACACGATTCTCTCTTCCTTCCGTACAGTACCGGTATCTCTATGTCCAGGGCAGAGCGAACTCAACGAGCCTGTAGAAGATACGGTAGTGTCTGTACTGGACTGCTGCAAACGGAGCAAGCTCTACAGTTGATGCAGACAGCCTTTAGTAAGTGATACTGTCCCGGGATTGCTGCTGCAGGGCGGAGAGCCTCAATGAGCCTGCAAAGAAATCCGGTAGTACCTTGTGTCAATTGCTTCAGATCTACTATTTTGGTAGATCAATCTTCTTCTTCTTCTTCTTCTTCTCCTCTTCTTCTTCTTATTCTTCTTCTTCTTCTTCTTCTTCTTCTCCTCCTCCTCCTCCTCTTCCTTCCTCCTTCCTCCTCCCTCCTCCCTCCTCCCTCCTCCCTCCTCCCTCCTCCCCTCCTCCCTCCTCCCTCCTCCCTCCTCCCTCCTCCCTCCTCCCTCCTCCCTCCTCCCTCCTCCCTCCTCCCTCCTCCCTCCTCCCTCCTCCCTCCTCCCTCCCCCCTCCTCCTCCCTCCTCCCTCCCCCCTCCTCCTTCCTCCTTCCTCCCCCCTCCTCCTTCCTCCTTCCTCCTTCTTCCTTCTTCCTTCTTTCTTCTTTCTTCAGATCTACAACCTGTAGATCAATCTTCTTTTCCTTCTTCAGTGGTAGCTGGCCTGCACTGCATTCGCAGAGCTAGAGGGTAGCGTGAAAGAGTACAGCTTGGGAACGTACCGTTTATCCCACCGCTGCCACCAATGTAATGGATTCCGGTCTGCTATCAAGGACATCCACTATTTTTGAGTATTGTACCTCTCTCCAGAGGGAGGGGACATTGTGCTGAATGACAGTGACAACTGTACAGGGTAACCGAACTACCCGGTAAGGCAGGAGCCCATAGCTCAGACAAACAGTACAGCGTAGTGCTTGTATAAGTGGCTTTATTCTCAAAGGCAAGGTGCTAGAGGGTGTTTAGTCCTCTAGGTTGGCAACATGAGAAAGAACGCAAAGAGTAAGACAGTGTGCTCTCTTTTTATAGGAAAACTAACAGGTACAAACCATATAACAATCATAGCACAGGAAATAAACTAGCCAATACAATCAATTATGTAAATAAGTAGCCAATCAGCAATGCAATACGATTAAATAAGGGAGGTGCCAAGTGGCTAAGGGGGAGGTCCTATCTCCTATTGTCCAATCAGTCCTGCAAGGCTCCCAGGCTGTATATAGAGTAGGGTCCATGAAGTTGGTAATCTAGGGGTAGGTACTTCCTGTCCCTGACCTTGACTGAGCTCCTACATACTTTTGAAGATCCTCATCTATGTCGGCCATCTTGTGCCGGTCCGGTACAGCTATACCGGGTCGGTAGGGGGTCAATACCGGCCCTGTACACTATGCCATCGGCACAGTAGGACTTTCCACCCAAACAGCTGTTAACCGAACGCTCTGGGCTGAAGTCTAGCGCATTGTCTCGCAAGGTTCTGGAGTAAACGACCTGTTCACTACTAGTGTTCATCAAAATCTACCACAATCCGATGGGCTAGTGATATAAAATGGACTGAAATCATAAGGGACTACGACCCACTGGGATATCGTTTGTTTACCACAAGGTTTCAAAACAATTTTTTTTCAAGTCCACAGGTATGAAAGTAGTGCAGTGATCGGTTAATCTGGTCCGAAAAAGTGTATCCTATTAAGAAAATTTTAAATTCGGTCTCTAGCAGCCTGGACCCCAAGTTATTAGGTATTTAGTGAATTGATAATAATTGAATACTGAAAAAACCTTGTGCTACAAACTTATATATCGATGCTTTGACTCCATGAACTCGATGCAACCATGGGATTTGTGGACGCTACAATTTGTTTCAACTATTTACATCTACATACCACTTTGATGATGTTCTCCCCATCCCTCACACAAATGACCCATATTTTTAATTGGGCCATGTTAGATAATTGAAATGAAACATGTTATTGAAGGTGTAAGGAGATGTGTTAACCATCCCTATGAGTGTTTCTTCTTAGAAATATATTTATACTTTAGAATGTGAGATGGTAAAGATGGAACCAGGAGTCATAAGTGTTGGTGAAACTTATTATCCAAGAGGTAAGAAAACAACACAGTATGACTTGTAATTTTATATGGCACTATAGATGAGTATGCAACTAAGAAGGTATTGTGAACTATTAGAAGTTGAATGCCATTTCAGATATAGAGGTTCTGGTGGAAGCTGATGGAAAGGCAGCAATTGAAGGTAAGTGACTGTTGTATTATATATGTATGTGTAAACTGAAAAAATAGGGATAATCTTTGTTTGTGTTTCAATCGTTTTCCATATTTCCCTATTTTATATAAAAAATCGAAATAAAAGAGTTATTTTACAAAAAAATACTCTATTCATGCTATAGAATCTGAGGAGGTGAAATTGGAGCCAGCGGTCACAGATGAAAGTCATTATCCAAGAGGTAGAGCAAACACCACAGTAACATGTGTGAAGTACCTGTAACACTCTATTATTGATTAGGGATCCAGCCCTGCGATGTTTTGTATCAGCAGAATCATTTATTTTATAGATATAAAGGTTGAAGTTCATGATGAGAAGAAGACAGCAGATGAAGGTAAAAACTTATTTTATTATTAATACTGCAAAGAAGAGAGCATTAGCAGTAGTTTCACTTTGGCGATGTAACCGGGCGTAGCTTATTCTTTTGTTGAACTTATCATTAGAAATCACGATTTGACTGACTGCTCTTCTAATTTGAGGGATTTTGAGCAAATAATATGACAAAAATGATGTTGTTGAGAAAGCCAAAGAATCAATAAAGCCTTTGGAAGTTCTTTGTTGAAAATGTTTTGGTTTATTGAGGTAAACAAAATAATTAACTGTCATGTTCACAGGTAGAACTGTAGTGGATTTTGGGGGCGTGAAATCACTAGCTGAGAATCGTAACTTGCTGCCACCAGTTGTTAGATTAACCTGTTACAACAACAGGGTCGGTGAGGTACCAAATATATATCAGATAGAGTATTGCTACTCTGCAACCAATTGTGAGCCCTCGGCTCAGACGCATATCTCAAAGTAGTTGAGTTCACATGCTTTTGTTCAACCAGAATAAAACGAGTTAGTAAGAAATCCCAATTACAACTGACTGTTATGGCCAAAGTTCTGCCTTTCATAGGCAGTGCACAATAACAATCATTCAATTATCATGCAATATCACAGTATACATCAAAGAGAGTAAATATATAAATAAAGAGCGAGTAAGGTTACAGTAAAGGGCTTGAAAGGAATGGGCGCCCTGTGGTAATGGGCTGAGTCATAGCCTCTTTAACCAATCACATCTAGTCTCTGGGTCCTCGGTCTTTCCAGCTCTTGATCCAGCATCCTTGCTAAGGGGTAAGGGTGGCTACTTCCGGCAGATGGCTCTTAGGTTCTCCCAGGCTACTTTTAAGATCTCAGGCTCTGCTGACTCACTTCCTGCCAGCCCAGTGAGGTCGGTATGGGTGTGCACAGGGTCGGTATAGGTGGTACACAGGGTCAGTATGGGTGTACACAGGGTCGGCATAGGAATAAATACAGCCACCGTCCACTTGGTTAGTAATTACTAGGTATCATGGCTATCCAATGGCTATTGTAGTGAAACCAGGATGTAATACTGGTTGTGCGCAGAGGATGTGTACACTAAAATTCACCAAACACCTCTCTCCATTAAAAACATTCTCTTGTTTTTAATAAATCATATCAAACAAGAGAAGAAATAAGGGGTGAACAACTCCCGTGTTCAGGTTGAATATATATATTTTCTGCAATCTTTTTGTTGCAGATAAGTATAACAATAATGCTGCAGAGACTAGGTCTGCAGAGCAATGCAAAAATGAGTAATTTGTGCTCGTATGCAAGGTAACCATGGTAGTTACGCCTTGACGTCCTTACGTCTTTTCATCAGACCTGTGGGTGTAAGAAAGGCCCGCTGGGCCAACTGATCCGGGGAGCTAAGGCAGGAAAGTCTTCCCCATATGTGGGGTCGCTGGCTTTCGCCGTCACCTGGTGGCAATATACCTTGCCGTAGCGGGTTGTAGGGCATGCGTTTGCTGGGGTCTCCCAGAGGTATACTCTGGAGCCGCCTTTCAGCAAGGGTTTTTCCTTGAAGAGGGAGGTTGTCGACCGGGGACGTGGCCCGGGGTCAATCTTGAGGTGCAACCAGTCTGGGTGGATTCGCCAGAGTGGGCCTCGCTGGGGGCATTCCAATAGGGTGGTTGACTAGTGCGTCAAGGATGGGGTCAGCACCCGGGGACTCCGCCCCCCGCGGTCTTCTTCGCGCGGCGCCCCTCATGTTTGGCCGCCGGGCTGGTTCTAAGGCGGCCAGAGCCTGTCCTCTGGGATTGGTATAGGAGAAGTAAGGTTTCATCCAAGACCCGTTTTGTACCGATCTCTGTCCATGTCCGGCGATTAAGTAAGTGTGATTGTTGTAGGCCTCTTCCACCTCAAAGGGGCCCACAAATTTGGCTTGGAGTTTGTTACTTTCGCCTTTACGGCGTCGGCTATTTTTTAGCCAGACCTGATCGCCGGGGGCGGGGTAGGGTAGGGTAGGCTCCTCGCTCTCTTCTGTCCTTATCTTAGTTTGTTCTGCTCCTAAAGTCTGGTGTACCTTCTCTAGTCGCTCCTTGAGTGACTGGGCATTTACGTGCACAGGAAGGTTATCTGTGAACGGAGGGTGATAAGTGATCTGGTCCGGCAAGCGGGGCTCCCTTCCTAGCATCAGAAAGTTAGGCGTTTCCCCCGTTACTGTAGGAGGGGTGGCTTGGAATGCTTTCATAAGCTGTGGGAGGAGTAAATCCCACTCATTGGTTTGCCTTTTGAGTAATAACGACCTCAAGGAACCTCCCAGGATCCGGTTATTTATTTCGACCACCCCGTTGGCTTGTGGGTGGTACAGGGTAGTTCGGGTTTTTTCTATGTTCCATAGGAAACATAGTTCCTGCATGAGACTACTCTCAAACTGTGCTCCCTGGTCCGTGTGGACCTGCTCAGGGATCCCGAAGTAAGCGAAGACCCTTTCGTCCAGGCTGCGGCTACTACAGTGGCAGTGGCGTCTGGTAAGGCCAACGCATCCTGCCATCTTGTAAAATGGTCAGTTAACACCAGAATCCAATGATTTCCTCTCTCCGTTTCGGGCAGGGGGCCCACCAGGTCAACTGCCAGTTTTTGCCACGGGCAGCCAGCGTACATACGCTGCCGCCCGGTATTTGGGTGTGATCCACCGCTCTTTGCACGTTGGCATAGTTCACAACTTCGAACCAGTCGTCGAGTATCGGCGTATATCCTTGGCCAATACCAGGTTATTAACAACCTCTGTTGTTTACTTTTGATGCCTTGGTGAGCCAATGCGTGTGTTTACCACATTGTGGTCCCTGGTAGTCCAGGGGGCGCACACCACCTGGACCTTTTGTTGATAACCATCTTTAGTTCTAGGACACCGTCCCGCGTGATCCTCATGGATGACTGACGACTTGCCAGGATCCGCAGCTCTTGATCTCCCAAATCCAATTGTTTTTGGGTTAACACATGGTGGTGTTGTACGGCCCTATAGATCACAACTACTGGGTGCCGCCCTGTCTGCTGGAGCTGAGACAGCTACGTCCCCGTAGGGGAAGGGTTTTGTCGGTGTATGGCCCTGACCGAATTACCGGTAGGGTGAAATCTTAGGTGGGGGAAGCCGGGGAGTCTACGTAACCCGGAGTCAATTTTTCCGTTCTTTCCTCTTTGGCGGGGCCTCCATCTCTCCTTTGGATGTGTTGGCATTGCCTGCAGTCATCTGGGCAACGCCTGCTTAGACCGTCAGCATTCCCGTGGTGTGTCCCCTTTTGATGTTCAATGGTATATTGAAATTCTGCCAACGTTTCGAGCCACCTGGCCACTTGGCTGGTGGGCTCCTTCCTCTGACAGAGCCAAAGTAGATAAGCGTGGTCAGTTCATAGTTTGAACTTTTGACCACAAAGGTACGGGCAAAAGTGACCTACTGCTTTTACCACAGCCAGGAGCTCCTTCCTGGTAACGCTATAGTTGCGCTCTGTGGAACTTAGGGTTCTGCTATAGTAAGATAGCACCTTCTCCTGCCCTCCATGTAACTGCAACAGGACAGCTCCGTGGCCATCATTGCTAGCGTCCGTGTCCAGTATATAGGTTCCGTGCGGCTCCGGATATCCTAAGACGGGGCAGGGATTAGGGCATTCTTCAGCTGAGCGAAGGCATGTTCTTGTTCAGCTTCCCACTGCCTGGAATGATTTTTTCCCGTCAGCTGGTGAGGGGTTTGGCCAAGGTGGAAAAGCTCGGCAAGTATTGTTGGTAGTAACCGACGGTACCAAGAAATATTTGGAGATCCTTCAGATCCCGGAGCGTGCCCCATTTCTTAACAGCGTGAAAATTGTCAGGGTCGGTGGCTACCCCGTCCTCGCGAACTATGTGCCCCAAGTAGCGTACCTGTTTCTGCAGCAATTTAAATTTGCTGGGTTTCAGTTTCAAGCCAGCCCTTTTTAGTCGCTCGAATACTTCGGCTAACCTTTCAAGGTGAGATGAGAAGTCAGGAGAAACGACGATAATTTCGTCGAAATATAAGAGCAGGGTTTTTCAATGTAACCGGTGTAGTACTTTTTCCATGAGCCTTTGGAAGGTTTCCCAGGGCTGAAGTTAAGCCGAATGGTAATAGTTTCCATTGGAACAACCCGGCCAGGGTAGAGAAAGCAAATTTCTCACGGGCATCTGCGTCCAGTGGCACTTGCCAGTACCCACTGACGAGATCCAACGTACTAAAATATTTACTTCCTGCTAGGGCATGGAGCCTCTCGTCGATGCGAGGGAGTGGGTGAGCATCCAAGTGGGTGACGGCATTGAGGCGGCGATAGTCAATGCAAAATCGTCATGACCCATCTTTCTTTTTTACAAGAACTACCGGGGAGCTCCAGGCCTTGTGAGCGGGCTCTATCAAGCCTTTTTCTAATATTTGAGCTACTTGCCGTTTGGCTTCCTCTTCTTTCTGAGGACCCAGACTATGTGGGGGTTGCCTTATGGGTTTGGATTTTGGCACCAGGGGATGCTGTGATCTACTAGGTCGGTGCACCCTATATCCTGGTCACCGGTACTGAATGTCGAGGCATGCTGCTCGAATAGCTTGCTCAATTGTTTTTCCTCCGCTAGTATTTTACAATTCGGGCGTGCTTTCCTATAAAGTTACTGGATGTGTTCTGGCACTGAATGGAGCCGGGGCCTTTTGGGTCGACATGCTGAAGGAGAGGGGGGAGTCGTTTCTGGAGCAGAATATTGTTCGGGTTCCAGGGCAGTATATCTGCCTATGGTTTGACCAGCCTTCAATTCCAAGGGTTGGTCGGTGGGGTTCAGGCACTGCACGGCTAGATGGCATTGTCCATCAGGGTGGTTGATACTGGTGGCTATTGGGGGGGGGGGGGGGCGTCAGTGAGGCTTTCCACCGAGCCGAGTGATCGGTGGTTCTTGGCATTAAGTCTACATGTCAATGCCACTTCCGAGCAGGGGGATATGGTTACCGTTCTCACCACCTGCATACTATTAGTCAGAAACTTCCTGGCTTGGTCGGTGCATGGGAGTGACTGACCGTTTATGACAACGATGGCTTCTCCGACCTTTAGGTGACACTGGTGGGTATGTCAGAAGGGTTTGCCAATAATGGTATCCTCCCTGATACGTTCGACGGTGAACGTGATCTCTGTTTTGAAATCACGCAGCCGGAGGGGAGAGTGATTGTCCCAAAAAAGGGGACATGGGAGCCATCGCTCATGATGGCGGAAGGGGCACTCTTTCTTAGAGTATTCTTCATGGATGGAGGTAAGCACTGGTAGACATGGTGAGACAGTAAATTGAATGGGCTATTGCCGTCTATGAGTACAGACAGAGACCTTCCATCGATTTTTTCTGGCAGGTAATGGCCGCTTGCTAGCAAAAAGTTGGCAGAAGGCAGGAGGGGTGGTCCTTCCTTGTGACTTGGTTGTTGGGGATCCTGAGCGCTGGGAGGTTTCTGATCACGTTGAACAGGGTTGTGATGTCGCACCCTGGTGAGCTGCCGGGCGTATAGGTGGTACACAGGGTCGGTATGGCTGTACACCAGGTCGGCATAAGAATAAAGACAGTCACCGTCCACTTGGTTAGTAATTACTAGGTATCCTGGCTATCCAATGGCTATTGTAATGAAGCCAGGATGTAATACTAGTAGTAATATATGAGCACATCTCCCTACCAAGTGTTTTTTATGTGGATTAGGCCCCGGAGTTGATGAAAAGGATTACGGCGTTGAATAGAGTTGCCGAGTTAATATTGTATGGAGTTTAAGTGGCATTTAAGTGGCATTTAAGTGGCATTTAAGTTTTGATAATTTTTTGATAGCTATATATATGTATATATTTATGTACATTTTCATGTCTACATTGAATATAAATAAAACATTGTATGATTGTATATATTTATTACATAATGAGTATATATTAAAGACTATATACTTGATAAAGCTCTAACATGGTCTCAAATGTAAAAAATGGATGAAGTTATACATTCATCTGTTTGAATATATCTTAAAATTTCGGTCTTAAAATCACATAGCAGTTCTTCAGTCCATTGGACTTTAACTAAACTTTGAGTGAGAGCTTGATCCCACGCCTTTCTTTTAATGTTTTTTAAAAAATCATTTATGTTTACGGTTTTGGACATTTTTAAAACTGTCTTAAAATTGTTTTGAATCGTTAGTCGTAATATTCTTTCTTGATTGTCAGCATATCTATGTAATGTATGTGGTCGGTACTGTGTTGGTGACAGCTCTCCATATAAATGACGCTAAAGTTAGCAAATGCTGTGCTATACAGAATGCTACAGCTTGTAATGCCAATCGATATTTTGCCTTTTCCTGTACGATGCTATTTTCTTTAATATACTTGTGACATATCTCCGGGAGGAAGTCCTTTATTGTATATGTCTTTGAACTCATTATGAACTAAAATAAAAAAGTTATGCATTATTATAGGACGATTAAACAGTGTTGTAAAATAATTACATTTTAACTTCTATTAAATAGTGTTTTTATTAGTTCTTACCTTATCACCAAGAAATCAGCTGTACTAGTTGATGCTCCGGAGGTTATTGCTGGAGAGAATGATTTCTATGCAGAGAGAGCTGTTGTTACATACTATAAGCCACACCTACTCATTTAGCTTATAGCCATTAAAAACACTCACGCGAAAACCCTATCATAATAGTGTTATTCGCGTTAAATATTCCTGTTTTATTGTCGTGAAGATAATTATTTTGTTCCCACGAAAGACTTATTTGTCTTTTCGAGTGAAAATATGTTTTTTTAAAACTTTTTTGATCCGCTTGAAAAATGTTTGCATTCGCGTGAGAAACAAGACTTTTATTTACTGTTATTCGCGTGAAAAATTGGATTGTTTTTCATGTTTTATTCGCGTGAAAATGATAATTTTATTCCCGCGAAACCATTGTTTTTTATAGGCGTGAAAACAAGTTTTTTATTCCCGCAAAAGCATTGTTTTTATTCACGCGGAAATAAATTTTTTATTCCCACGAAAACTTTGATTTTTACTAACGTAAAAATAATTGTTTGATCCCCGCGAAAACATTGGTTTTTATTCGCGTGAAAATAAATGTTTTCATCCCGCAAAAGCATTGGTTTTTATTCACGCGGAAACAGTTTTTTTATTCCCGCGAAAGCATTGGCTTTTACTCGCATGAAAATAAATGTTTTATTCTCGCAAAAAACATTGTTTTTTATTCACGCGAAAAAACATTTTTTATTCCCGCGAAAGCATTTTTTGTTATTCGTGTGAACATAAATGTTTTATTCCCGCGAAAGGTTTGTTTTTTATTCGCGTGAAATTGGATGTTTTATTCATGCGAAAACATTGTTTTTTATTTGCGCGAAAATAAATTTTTTATTCCCGCGACAACATTGGTTTTTACTCCCGTGAAAATAAACTCTGTATTTTTGCAAAAACATTGATTTTTACTCGCGTGAAAACAAGTTTTTTTCATTCTTGCGAAAGCAGTGTTTTTTATTCACGCGGAATTAATTTTTTTATTCCTGTGAAAGCATTGGTTTTTAGTCACATGAAAATAATCTATTTATTCCCGCGAAAAAATTGGTTTTACTCGCGTGAAAATAAATGTTTTATTCCTGCAAAAACATTGTTTTTTATTCACGCGGAAACAGTTTTTTTATTCCCGAGTAAACATTGGTTTTTACTCAGATAAAAATAATTGTTTGCTTCCCGCAAAAACATTGGTTTTTACTCGCATGAAAATAAATTTTTTATTCCCGCGACAACATTGGTTTTTACTCGCGAGAAAATAAATTCTTTATTCCCGCAAAAACATTGGTTTATATTCGCGTGAAAATATATGTTTTATTCCCGCGAAAGCATTGGATTTCCTTCGCGTGAAAAAATGCTGATTCATAGATATATTATCAAGAAGGTTGACATGAGATGGTAGTCATAGGGTTTAATCAGTGCAACTTCAGCTATTTAAGAGCCGCTGTTTTCACACAGAAAGCATCCAGTTCAACAACAGCTAGCGGAGAAGCAACATCTACTAAACCTTCCATTGCAACTACTGGGAGCTCTCTCTCTTCATAAAGGTAAGAGTAAAAATATTTATTTTCTGTTAGCCAACACAATTAGCTGATGGTTTATGGCCTTTATGATCTTTAAGTTTAATTACAAAGTATTAAGCAAAGTTTTTGTTTTTTTTCAGAATGAATACTCAAGACGAAGGAAGTCAACCGATGAATGAAGAAGCGGAATCCCAGCAAACCCTTTCCCGATCACCTTCTCCTATCTTTCGTATGCCAGAAAGTCAATTGGTGGTTGATGAACCGGAATCCCAACAAGATTTTACTTCAGTCACACCTCCTACTAACAAGCTGTCTTCAAAAAGAACATCTGTGATGAAAGGACCTTTCATTGAATTGACAAAAGATGATATTGAAACTGACTCGAACTGCAAAAAACGAGTTTTGACGGATGTTGGAGACACACACTTTCTCATCACACCAGAATACCCTTTCAAGATGCCAGAAGTAATGAACTAACCACTCTCACCTACAAGAGCGCCGGGTTATTGAACTCTCTCTCTCTCCAGATAGTCTAGAAAAACTTGAAGAATCCATGGAAATATGCGAACTACCAATACCAACAGTTATGGAGGTGTTGTCTGTTGAATTTCGTGATGAATCAAAGTGTACCATCATTTACAACTATCAAAAGGATAAAAAGAGAACTTGAGTGAAGAGTGATGTTTCAACCGAAATAGGACTGCTTGTTAATAAAGCTAAGCAAACACGCCCAATTGTTTTAATTTATATGGGAGAAGGAAAAGCAGGAGATGCGATTTTTCGTTCCGCTGATTGTCAAGGATGTAATCGAAAGATCAACGATCCATTCAACTCATTATACGGCAAGAGTATTGAGACAAATACAGGCTTATTTCAGCATTGCTCACCTACATGATTTTCCATCATGAAGTATTATAGCTTATGAAAATCCTGGAATGCTAGGAGTATGTGATACTCGTGTGATGCTGCTGATATTCTAGTGGCTAATTACAGATGTATGGTGAATGGAGAGCTACTGATTGGAGATATTAACATCCCTGCTCAAATAGTATCAGCTGTGGTGTCAGAAATAAGCGGTGTAATCGTATTCAAAGGACTTAGACAAACTACGAACAACACGATTTTCTACGATGTCATTCTACTCTCGGCTCTCCAAGCTTTCATTCGAGCCTCTGAACTGTTTGATACTTTGCTGCAACGCAACTTTCTCTCCTACTTTGATGAAAATGAAAAAGAGAATTGTCCAGAACAGCACATCGAAACCTTAATCGATAACACAAGGGACATATCTCGTCTTCTATGATGGTGAGTTTCATATCTATTTACAGTAGGTTCCAAAGTATTTTTTTTAAATTAATTCATATAACTATGTACGATAGAGTCATTAGTTACTATGTATTTTAGATATAAGTAAGGCGCGCTCCTGAGGAAGAAAATGAGAAGATCTTATTTACATCTTGCAAGAGATGAGTTTCTCAACATTAGCTTCGAACATTGCAACATAATAATTTTTGTAGATTCTGTAGGGTTTAGCACAAATACTGAGATAAGTTGTATTTTATTCATTTTATTTGTTATAACAAATAAAATTCAATTAAAATAATTTATTTTAACAATTTACTTAGTAAATTAGTTCCTTGTATATGCATCCCATCTATTCCTTCTACTGTATTATCTTGTCTGAACTCGAAGTTAGGATAAGTCTGTATGATAAGTCTCCGTATTGAGTTATCTCTCATCTCATTATCTTCTATATCTCGTAAACTTCTAACAATTTCATCCATACTCCAGCCTCTACTTCTCAGTAAACAAAAGTAAACACAATAATCAGTATACAATACACATACAATTGACAAAAAATTTTGTAGTTGTGTTTCATCACTTTGTATTGTTTCATATCATCCCTGAATACTTAGTATTTCATTTACATCTGGGTAAAAGGAAACAGAACGTCCAAACGAGTCGAAAAAATGCACCTCTGAATCATTAGCATACACAGCCAACCAATGCTCTCCAGGTTGGTGAGAATAATGGGTGTTGAATACGAAACATCCTGTTGGAAAATTGCAAATTTGCTTCAAAAACTGATCTCTAGCTTCAACCTGAATCCCTACACTGACATAAATCGTCTGAAGATAAGATCGAACGAATCTGTATGGTATTCGTCTGTAGCTTTCTGTTTAGAGCACTGCGTCTTCCGCGATAGCTAATTGAAGAATGCTGTCCATCTCCAACACACCATCTTTTACAAAGTATGCTACCAGGGATATTCCGTCAGTCGTGTTAGTGCTAAAACGAATTTCCACACTTGTTGTGACATTTTTCATAGAGTGAAATCCTTCTTTAAGAAAATCGCCAGTCAAATCAAGTCCATAAAGTGTAGTACCATCAAGGTATTGTTCTTTCGTAATACCAAGACTATCACCATCGAGCAAAGTTCCGGTAGCGTGTAGAAACTGATGATATTCTCTTCCAAAAACCTCTCTAGCATAATCTGGCTCAAGTCTCCTTCCAATTGGACAATCACCAACTCTCAATACAATTCTATCAACATTGGCGTGTTGCATTCTATACGGATTCAAGGCGAAACGTCCGTTCATAGCGTTGTGATCAATTAAACCTAAATAAATTTGTTTAGGTTTTTGTTTGTTTTCTTCCAAAGTGATGTCAATCTGCGCAACACCAGCACCAATTCCATATAGTTTTATCCGTTTTCGATCAGCTGGATAAATGTAGTTGTAACCTTCCAATGCCAAACTGAGTTGGGAGTTTTGTATTGTAGAATTCACCTTAACTTCACAAAGATGAAGTTCAAATTTATCAATTCTAATCTCGCTCCTCCTGCAGCAAACGAGGCTAGTTTGCTGGAGGCACGCTCAAACTCTAGCTGCATACTAGGTCCAGGGATTATTAGCTTTTTTTTGCTGAAATAACACGAGATGAGGTTTTCCAGTTAATTCTATTACCTTTCACCTTTAAACCTTCCAACTTATTACCTGTTGTTCCATTTAGACTAGCCATCTTTTGTGAGTGATGATTGCTTGAAGCGTTATCACTTAATGAATATAGATATCAAGCTTTGGTGTCTTTATACCGGATTCTGTTGGTATTAAAATATGGAACGTTAACCAACACTTCTCCTTTTCTTTCCACCTCTTGTTTTTCTCCTTTTCACACGATCTGGGCGGACTGCGCTGAGCACATCTCCAAGATCATTCAACTCTTCCAACCCTCTCTTTTTTGCTGATGCTGCAAAGCTATGTCCATCGATGACATCTTGTGCTACATTACCACCTACAGAGAGCGCACTCTTCCCCAGACTAATTGCTCCTCTTTTCAGCATTGGTGCTGCGGATTTGAGTATACTTGAAAAAATACTACCAAGTCCATTTCCTCTCATCACCCGTCGTCCGCTATACACTCCAATTCCATTTCCAGCTTGCATCTTGTAGTACTCATCAAAATTTTTTTTCGAGTCCTAAGGGTTGTATCGTACCAAACTCATTATAATTGTTCTTCTCTAAAGTGAGCCGTCAACACGACCTTTCCACCATCAAATGGTATTCGCTGACCATCGTCACTCGTCATAAGTACTTGAATCAGATCACTATTTAGTGATGAAGCGTTGACATAGTGAGGATTTTTAAATTCTTGATACACAACAGTATTCTTCTTTCCTTGAACCGGAACTACTCTCAGTAAAGGTACATTCGTATCTCTTACCATTCTATTATCAACAATGTTGGAATAGACATACAGAGATGTCAGCCCGGAATTTATATCAGCAGGTGAAACATTATTGTATCTACCATGAGGATACGTAGTCTTCGGTTCAAATCCAAAAATATATGCTAGATCTCTGGAAAAGCTTATGGTTGTATCAGTTTTGCTGTTAGTTAGTAAACTGGTGTTGGTGACCTTGTTGTAGGAGATGGTAAATTTTTTGTTTAAATCCATTTCACCCATTCTCGTTCGTATAATCTCCTCCAACTCCTCCAAACTATCATATTTTCCATTACCGACTAAGATGAAGAACTTTTCGCTTTTACCAGAGACATCAGTCTTTTCTAGATTTATTTTCCCTTCGATAACATTCTTCCAGTTATTAGAATAACGTATATCTAGCAGAGCTACCTTCCATTTACCACCGTTGATAACCAAATATTTATACAGTCTCACTGTAAAATCGGAATTGCTGTTATCAGGAAACTGTTCAGCGCTAGAGTTCGAGGGTAAAGTTTCCCAACGTATGATGATTATATCGAACATTCTTTCCTTATAAACTATTCATCTACCCGCTCGTTGAACTTTTCTCCGTACCCTAACCACTTAACCAGAATCTGTCTTTTACCTCTTCTTGTTCTTCTTCCCAATATCTTTTCAATTCTGAAACTCGTGGGTTTTTTTACTTTTTGAAACTCTTTTTTCGTAAAAGGTACCATCAATCATCTCCTCAGCCAAATCTTTTACCCTATATGCAACAGGTTTTTCATCGATAAGTACATCAGTGATTATAAAAATCTCAATCGTCCAGTTCGAGGTGTATCCTCTATCAAACGCTCATTTTGCCTTACTTATTCTCACATAATCCCCAATCTTTAGTTTTGCTTCTTGAGTTAAACTGTGTTCACCTCCTTCATACACACGATTCCATACAAGTTCCTGATTTTGAAAATTCACATCATTTGGTCTCCTACCTATAACACCATGAATAGTGTTGTTGTATGCATTAACCATTTCTGGTAAAACATCAATGTATCTGTCATCATCTTTATACGTCAAATATCTGTATACCTTCTCTTTTAAAGTTCAGTTAAAACGCTCCAACATTGATGCCCTTATCGTCTCATTTTCGGTTGTAAAGCATTTGATTTTCTTTTCCGCCAGGTGAGTCTTGACATTGACATCGTCAAACTCTTTACCTTTATAGTTTTCCCCTTCTAGTATTCTTCTCAATCCTCTGGCTACAACCTGTCCTGATTTGGAGATGAGTGGCACGGCCCATCTTTTTCTAGATAGAGAATCAACAGCGGTCAGTAAAAATGCTGTATTATCATTTTCTTCTTTTCGAGATCGAACATCCATCAAATCTACCTGTATCTGTTCCCTTATTCCGGCTACAATTGTAGGACGACGCTTAAACTTAGTTACAACTCTTTTATGTAACGTGTAGGCATCCTCTTCACTCAACCATTCACAAATTTTTTTTCTCCCTCTCGTTTTCTACGAGCTTTCAGTAAAGCTTTAGCTCCTCGTAGAGATGTATGTAATGCAGGATTGTAATACAGCTTTTTTAGCGCGTCGATGTCCATGAATTAGTATCGTGAATGACCAACTTTTTCTTCTGGTTCTCACGTGTTTGACGTGGGGATTTCCTGACAGTTGTGATTCTTTCATCAGCTAGCAAGCTTTGAAGTTTACTGTAATTGGTATTTCCCGATTGTATTTTACCTCCTTCGGTTAGAACATCTCGTAGTAAATTTTTGGAAATTTTCGGATTCAACCAACGTTCTCCAATTTTCAGTTTGTTCTTCTCCGAGTCGAATCTACAAATTTTACTCAGATTATTCAACATACTGGCAGCAATCGTTTGATCACTCTTTTTTGTTGTTAAATCAGTTGCTTTTTTCAAACTCTTTTAAACGCTTGCTTTCACTATCGTACTCATCTTCTCCATCAGTGACAAATGTATTTCCAATTAGGGTTGAGTCTTCACTATCAAACAACTTCGTTTTTACTGATTCTAACCCAATGTCATCATCAACATTTGGTGAAGAGATGTTAGGTTTATCATCAATAACTGTGCTATTGGCCAAAGGAGAAGTAGACTCTATCTTTTTTTTCTTAATGGGGCTCCAACCAACCACTTGTGCCTGATTTTGATCATTGGTAATCTTTTTGACATCAGACAAATACCTACGCAAGTTTTGAACATTTTCATCTAACTTTTCGTGTGAGGATAAGTCAGAATCATAAGCTGTTTCCAGTAGAGCATTTCGCTTTCTCTTCATATCTCTTGCTGTTATAGCTTCCATAGGATTATAATACAATGGAGGTCTGGTCTTCTCTTCCTTTACCACTGTTTTATTCTCATTCTTTTCCATTAATCTATAGTATTCGTTTTCAGAGAGTATAAAAATACGTTTGGAGAATGTTAAAGGCTGACGATTCATCTTTTTCTTGATGATAAAACAGATACAATAGGGGTTATAATAGCGTCCAAAAGATTGCCTCTACCAGTCTGAATCAAAATTTTACGCATATCGTTAACCGTCATTAACATATCATTATCCCTCTAGCACTTAGTTCATGTAGTTCCTTCTTGTAACGCTGCAACTCAATAAACTGCTCAGAATCAAAAGGAACATTACCTAATACAATATTTTTAGCACTTTTTATCAATGATTGAAACAAATCTGAGTTGGCCTTTTCGACTACAGCGATTTTTCCTTTCTTACTCAGATCATCCAGAGCTAAAATCGCCTTTCTATTCCGCTTCATTCGTGTTGAGACTTTCATCTTTAATTTCTCGCTCCTCCTAGTCCTCCTAGCACACTTTTCAATATCCCAAGAAATACAGTCCTGATAATAGGTCCTAGTAGAGCAGATAAAAATCCTCATTTTTGCAATACAAATTTCTTATCCGCTACTGTTGATCTTCTTACTAAAGCGCCAATATCCTCCGCATTCGGCTGCAACTGATTATACTGAGAAGTTGTCAATGGTATCGTTCCATTTCTAATAGCTTTAGCGCATTCCATTAGAGTCATAATAAGCTCGTTTTTGGCTTTTGCTATAACACACTTTTGAATAGCAGAGGTTGTATTGTTGAGTGATAACAACACAGCAGCATTTTTTTTTAACTTTTTCTTCAAAGGTTTAGTCATTATAACTCTTTCGTGTTGCGTCGTTGAATAACAAAATATGTATGAGGTGAAACGAATAGTAATTGTATTTATATCCTTTTACTTGGGTACATATAATATCATAGAGTGATCTGATGGAAAGTTTCCCAATAGTCTGAGTTGATCATTTGTTTGCTGAGTCGTATCTATTTGTAGATAAGAGTATGGTTTCTTTGTTGCGTCTTCAAAAGCCTCTTGTACATATTTTACTCCTGAGGGAAAACATTGTCGAGCCAAATAGAAAATAGAAGAAGCATCTCTAGGGTTTTTAAAAAGAAAAAAATAATGACTATTCAAGGAAATTGTACGATTTCCTTTTAAAAGCAGATTCTGAACAATAAAAAACACAGTTATGTTCAAATGATGACTATGTTTTGTATACAGAGCATTGGCATTGGCTTTACCAGAAACTTCATCCATGAGATCATCAATTATCAACCATCGATTTGGTCCATCTCTGGGAAAACTCACTGTTATATCTATCATGCCTTCATGAAAAAAACTCCTGGTACATCATCAAAGGCTTTTTGATAGGCTCCATAACACTAGTGAATTTCTGTTGGTGGAGGGTGAGCTATAGTCTGACTAGCTTCAATCATTCGAAAAATCGCTTGTGTCTTTCCCGATCCAGTTGGTCCTGCAATCATTGCCGTAAAAGGAGAACGCATCCTTGGGTCATAATCTTCAGGTTTCCCATTCATCATAAAAAGATGTTCATCAACCAAAAGCAGTTTCATTTATGATTCCAACAGGAGAGTTTCTCGCTTTTTGTATTTCTTGCACAGCTTCTTCATACATACTAAACTCAGTAACACTTCCAAAAGTAGAAAATCCTACGACAAATACCAAAATCATCATAACTATCAACGCTTTACGCTTCCTACTTGGTAAAACATCTAACATATCGCTTGTAGTACCATCAACAGTATCAACTTCATTCATCAGTCTCATCTGAACATCATCCTCTGTTGACATCTTAACTTCCAATAACAATACAAACATACCACGTTTCATTTTTGTACAATGTAAAAAACTATCGAAAAATCAAATGCCATACAATTCTCTCAAGATGCCATATGAGTTCAAATTAAGTAAAAAAATTATCAAAACTTGAATGCCACTTAAATGCCACTTAAATGCCACTTAAATGCCATACAATATTAATTCGGCGACTGTATTCAACGCCGTAACCCATTGCATCAACTCCGGGGTCTAATCCACAAAAAAACACTTGGTAGGGAGATCTGCTCATATTGTACTACTAACACTGGTTGTGCGCAGAGGATGTGTACACTAAAATCCACCACAGAACCATAGTTTCGTATTTCGAGTTTAATTGAGCTTGCCAACGTAAACTAATGAAAGCACGACCTTGAACGATTACTTTAGTTTGCTACCACAGTGTGGATGTACTGTTAGGGTTTATGTGGATGGTGCATCGTCAGTAATATATATACTTCAAAATTATCAGCTGTCGTGAATAAAGAAATGTTTCTTTAGTAATCAGTTTAGTGAAGTGACTTTCGCTTAAGTATTATTGGCGGTGGAGAGCGGGCTTCTGGTTTCTTGAATACTAGCCCCACACAAAAAGCTGCTGGGACCCCATTGTATGACTGTTTTCAGTAACTTAGTGGTAGTTCAGTTGATAAGAAACTTCATGCAGACATTGTGGATGCAACCCTTGTGGTGTAGTAGATTTACACCATCTACTACATACACAATGACCTTCTCTCCATGCGTTGCCCTTGTGCACACTCAACCACTGTAATGATGTCTCATCAACATTCATGTCAAACCAAATTCTCATTTTACGTTAAAGGCTTTTTGTACTTGATTTCTTTCCCTTCGTTATGTAACTTCTTTTGTTTCTGTTATTTTTTTATATGAAACTAGACATAGCTACGAGCATTGACTATAGAAGAAAAACCTTTGCCTGGAATAGTCAGTATTTTCTAAAGTTACGAATAAACCTTTACTCATCATACACTAGAACTGACTCATTAAATTCAGCACTAGAGTTAATTCCCCTACCTCTAGTTATACAGAAACATAACAACCACTCTCCTCTCATTGGGCCTACCCCATAAAAACTTCACCCGCTCTGACCAATGCTTTCCATCGAGTTGACTCGGCATGGGAGTCCTTGACTCAGAATAGCTATACATTAGTTTCTGATTATTACTTCAATGGGATTCTATTCAGCAACAGGATGATATCAGCGCAATAACCATGAGACTTCTGTACAACACAAATAGAGTCTCTCCTTTTATACGAGAACGTCAGAAAAGCTCATTCCCTTATTAGAGATGACTCAATCACACAAAACAACACATAAAATACACAAATAATCATATGCAGTATAGTATACATAAACACAGTAAACCAAGGGAATGCCAAGCACATGGCTGTCAAGTCTCTGGGTTGTTTCCAACCACTCAGCTTAGCCTGTGAGCTTGTACTCCTTTAAGGGCAGACTGGCTTCCTTATGCTGAGCTTCAGCGCCTGTCTCCCTTACTCTCTGTGGCATATAGGTGGGTATTTCAGCTTTTGGTCTTCAGCCTTCCACCTCCGGGATGCTTTGGCTCATTGTCAAGACCCTGGCCTTGGGTAGGCCTAGTTTATCATAGCACTCTATACAGGGCCGATGTAGGTTGTATATGTTAAAGGTTGGAGATACCGGGTCAAGTATAAGGCAAGGCGTGTAAAGGGAAGGGGTTACTATTCAGTTATGCATCACAAGTCTCGCACAATAGCATGCAAAGTTGCTGAGTGAAAAATACCTGTTCTTGGCCTGAAATTCTACTGGGGAATTATTATCAGTTTTCACTTTTTAAATTAAATAAAGGCAGCCCATTCCAATGATAATAATTCATTCTAATGTTTTTAGACAGGTGTTGTGGAATTTGTACCAGTAGATGACATTGCGTTGAAGCGCTGTTTTGATAGTACCAGAGAACACTCGATCGTTAAACTTTACCTTTTTCTCTTTGCCCATCGCGTCACTAAGACCTAAACTGTCAATCACTTGAATTTTTGATTGCTAAGTTGAGCTCATTTTATCCATTTCTTGTCGCTCTTCACCTTCCATACCTTTTGCTAGAAATAAAAACAGTTTTCACATTAAAAGTAGAAGAAAACTCAGCAAATTCGGAATTTTAAACTTAAATCAGCTAATTATTTAGTGCTCTAGTACAACCAAACGAAGATCAATGCCTGAGTGATTTTATGAACAGATGCCAGTCTTGCAATGAGATGTTTTAGTAGTTTATGTACCTGATCTGGTTTATGAAAATATACAGAGTGTGCAATTTAAAACGACAGTGTGTCGGTGCAACTTTGAAACACCAAGTCGAGCACTTTACTACGTGCAAAACACAAACAACAGCGTGAGCAAGTGCTATCTCTTTGTAACTAAATACTTTGACAGACGTTTACAGATAGTGTACAAGCGTAACTCACAGACCCTGCAAAAATTACTCTATCACATCAAGCTTTCAACTAAATACCGTTAATTTTTGTTTATGCAAGGATACAATTAGTGAATAGCTTATCTCCGAAGTGTCCTAGATGAACGCATTTTATGTTTTAGCCACAGAGTTAAGCTCGTCTCAATCTACAGCAGATACTCTGAGCCTGCTAAACTGTGAGACATCTGACTTGGTGTTTATTGATAATCAACAGCTGACTATACATCGACAGTCTCATTCGAACAATTCAAACAAGAAACCAGTCTGTGACCATTGTGGCTACTGCGCCCCTTCTAGCAGTCATTTAAAGAGTCATGTGAGAACACACACTGGAGAGAAACCATATGCCTGCACTCAATGTGACTATAAGGCTGCATCTAGTAGTCAGCTACGCATACATGTGAGAACTCACACTGGAGAGAAACCATATGCCTGCACTCAATGCGACTATAAGGCTGCATCTAGTAGTCAGCTACGCATACATATGAGAACTCACACTGGAGAGAAACCATATGCCTGCACTCAATGCGACTATAGAGCTGCAGCTAAGGTTTATCTACAGAAACATATGACAACTCACACTGGAGAGAAACCATATGCATGCACTCAATGTGACTATAAGGCTGCATCTAGTAGTCAGCTACGCATACATATGAGAACTCACACTGGAGAGAAACCATATGCCTGCACTCAATGCGACTATAGAGCTGCAGCTAAGGTTTATCTACAGAAACATATGACAACTCACACTGGAGAGAAACCATATGCATGCACTCGATGTGACTATAAGGCTGCATCTAGTAGTCAGCTACGCATACATATGAGAATTCACACTGGAGAGAAACCATATGTCTGCACTCAATGCGACTATAGAGCTGCAGCTAAGGTTTATCTACAGAAACATATGACAACTCACACTGGAGAGAAACCATATGCATGCACTCAATGTGACTATAGGGCTGCATCTAGTAGTCAGCTACGCATACATATGAGAACACACATTGGAGAGAAGCCATATGCGTGCACTCAATGCGACTATAGGGCTGCGACTAGGGGCACTCTACAGAGACATATGAGAACTCACACTGGAGATAAACCATATGCGTGCACTCAGTGTGACTACAAGGCTGCATCTAGTAGTGAGCTACACAGGCATATGAGAACTCACACTGGAGAAAAACCATATGCGTGCAGTCAATGTGACTATAGGGCTGCGACTAGGGGTACTCTATACTCTCATATGAGAACTCACACTGTAGAGAAACCATATGCTTGTACTCAATGTGGCTATAAGGCTGCAGCTAGCGAGTCTCTACACTTTCGTATGAGAACTCACACTGTAGAGAAACTATATGCTTGTACTCAATGTGGCTATAAGGCTGCAGCTAGCGAGTCTCTACACTATCGTATGAGAACTCACACTGGAGAGAAACTGTATGCCTGCACTTATTGTGACTATAAGGCTAAATCTCTTAATACTCTACGCACTCATATTGCATTACATACTGGACAAAAAACCATATCACACTGATGAGAAACCATATGCATGCACAATGTGACCATAAATCTGTGACTAGTAGCGAAGTACAAAGACATACTGTAAATGTTCACCCCTAAGAGAAACCACTTTTGTGCAACCATTGTGACTATCGAGCAACAGGTAACTGTGATCTACAGGCACATATGTGAACTGTAGTTGGGGAGAACTCGAATATACATGAGTAATATAGAGTGTTATCTCATCCAAGGGTTTTTTGGGAATAGTTTGATTTGCATGGGCACAGGTGTGCTTCTTCCCTTGTTTCAAACCAATCTTTAAGTTTGTTTCGTATGGTACCCCCAGATGATAAAAGTTATGTTTATATCCTGCTCTGTGTTATGGTTTTAACATTGTTTTGATTGCTAACATATGTTGAAAAACAGATTGATGGATGCATGATAGTTTTACAGTTGTAGGAATTTTGTTTTGTTCAACATTGTTTATACGTGTTAGTTCTGTGTTTTCTCAGTTCATTTGTCTACTGTGATGTTAATTATGAGTGATCGCAGATCCTGTTCGAGCAACTGCTACGCATGTGATCCTGGACTTGCAGTGGCTTGTACAACGTCGCACGCTGTTGTAGAGGCTTGTAAAAAAGTCAGCGGAACAAACGTTCCTGCGACGGTTGTACGATAGGGAGTACAATTTTTTTACTTTTCTTTTTCAAAAATTACAGTTAGGTCAAGGTTACTCATGTAAACATGACTGCCATAAAAAATAATAAAATTAATATTGTTTAGTTAGAAATATTGGTCATTATTTATTATTAATTTAATTTAAATATTTGAATGAAATATTTTAATGGATTTTCGTGAGAGATTGTGTGTAGCCAGATGCGCCAGGAGTTGCCTTACCTTACTGAAGTAGATGCTAGCTGGATGCCTAGTAACCTGGAGAGCATGCGTACCTACATATCGTGGAGATGTGGTAGCCAAGTGAAAAACTCTTACTAGGAATCGTTCCGGCGGCCATCTTGACTCTTACTAATTACTTATTATTGTTACAATTTTTGCGTAGTTAGTAATGCGCCCATTTGTATAAATGTGTATGTCTATGGCGTATTAGTATTTGAATGTAGTGCCTTAGTTTTATCTACCAATTATATTGTATTATTTTAACCAATTGCATGTTGTAGCTTTCAACTGCTTAGGTTGCGTATTTTTTTTATAAGTAGCAAGGCAGATCGCCCAAGCCTCCAGAGTTATTGGAGTAGTTTTGCAGAGTTGAATCACTGTACACGTACCGAACGTTGTAAATCTTTGTAGTCATAAGCTGGAGTATTAGTTTTGTCTAACGTACCAGGACTATTAAGCACTACGAAACACCTCTCGCTGTAATTTTTTTGTATCTTGCGTTGAATATATTATTGTTTACAACTGCAACTCTCCTTGCGCTGTACATTTTGTGAAGCAGAATAACTTGTCGGTGATTAAACACTTAGAGATTAATTAAACTCTTTGAAATTGATACAAGTCTTCCTAACTCGATTGCTGAAATCTACACACGTGCTTGCTAAGCAGAATTGAAAAGTATAGTAAAACCTGATCTGGCTGTGTTGCGTAACAGATATCTGCATTGTGAAGTAAGAAGTCTCTGTATTGAGACAGTGGAATTAATTAAGTGCCGTATACAGTGGTGTTATACTACCGGTTAGTAGATACTGTATCACTGGTTCGTGCCTTGACACTAGATTGGCTATGCTACCACAAAGCTTGGTGCTCAACAGTCTAGGAAGGCTATATCAACAGTGGTACGGTGAAGGTTTTTTGTCAACGCACATACAAATCCTTTACATTGGTGACAGCGGTGGGATAAGCTGCGAATGGTGGACAGTGTTAGAGGTAACACGGCCAAACTCACTGGTTACTCCTTTCCCCATCTTGTCCTGAGTAACAATGCTACCCTGTACTATACAGATACCCTGTAGAGCTTTCAGGTACTACCATACGGATTCTGTAGCACCCCCTTTCCCTTTCCCACGCTAATAAACTGGGATGGTTAGTCAGAGAGCAAGAAGTGCAGAACGGTCTCCTGCAGGCATCTCTAAATCCGCAGCCCTGGATCAGTTGGCACAGACACTGCAAAGTGTTCTGCAACCTAAGACTCCCCCCCCCCCCCGCCCTCCGACCTCATTTCAAGCCACCTAATTATTCTTGACATGGTGATGTGTAGTATTTCACCAACCAGTTTGCTGAAGTGTCAGATATTAATGGCTGGAGTGATGAGACGGCCTTTCTTCATGTTAAAGCAGCCCTACGAGATGAAGCAGTGGACTGTGGCAGGCCTAACAGCTGGCAGGCAGTATGTGCGAATCATAGTGCTCGGTTTGGTCTCACTTGCTGTGAAGCCCTTCAGAACTTGGTGCACTTAAAGAAGTTACCCAACGAAGTTGACAGACTAGTCCGTATTGCCTATGATCATTTGCCTGGAAATCATGTAGAGAGAATGGAACTCGAGACATTCCTGTCCTATTTGGGACAGCCATTCCTGCAGCGACGCCTGCTGGCAGTGAAACCCCAGAGCATAGAAGAAGCTGCGAGAGCCGGGAAATAATTTCTGCACATCAAGGCGTTCCCTGACTTCAATTCAAAGGTTAGAACAGTACAAGATAAAGAGGGTGATGAGTGTTCGCACGAAGAATGCTATAAATCTTTCTTGCTTCGTTACCATCATTACCAGACAACTGCAATAGTCAATCAGGCTCAGAGACAGAGAGATCACCACATATACAGGGGTGAAGAGTATTCCTATTGCAAATTACTATTCTCCACCCCAACGCCTGATAGTAGAGTTGGCAGAACTGATTCAAGACCTGGGAACCGGGTTAAGGGAGCTCTGGCAGAAAGCAGCAACCATGACACAACCTCCTCCTCCCACTTCTCAGGCTCCTGCAGCATGCTACACTCCCATGGCACCTGTCCACCCTGTTGTTGAACAGGCACCTCCCACAGCACGGTATCAACTCTTTCAGTGCTGGAGCTGCGGAGAGGCGGGCCACATTAGTTGCCGTTGCCCTGAGAGAGCTAAAGGCACTCCCAAGTCTAAAAGAATTCCTGTGTCGGGAAACAAGATGTGCCCGCAATAGCTGCCACACCGGCTACATATGAGAAGGCATGAAGGTGGAATAAGGAGATGGAGAGAGTTGAGAAAAAGAAACCTTGTGTATGCCACCCTTTCCGACTGGCCAGTCCTTGAGAGAAGGGAAACCCAGATGATGAAGAAGGTGTAAAAGCGGAAAAAGAAGAAAACAGAGAGAACAGAAAAACAAGTGTGCTCCCCTGTCATTCCGTCCCTGTTAGAGATGCCGCCCGTGCAGTTGATGGAAGTAGCAGAGTATGAGTCTGTTGAAGCAAAGAGCCCGCAGGCTGCAGTGCCACCAGTATGCCAAGAACAGGAGCGGCTTGCACCCCCCAGAGATACGCCCCTGGCTCCTTCCCCCAACATAGCTAATGTGCAACCTACACACCTGTCCAATGCTGAATGGGAGAGGCCGTATAGAGGCAGTTATTTCTTACCCAGCAAGATAGACCACCAGACAGCCACCCTCCTTGTTGATACAGGGTGTACTACCAACCTCTTGTCAAAGCAAGTGTTTGAACAGCTCCCCTTGCACGTGAGGAAGACACTATGGAAAAGTGATGCCTGTGGGGAAATGGCAGATGGTGCCGGTATCCCTTTTTTGGTACAGTTACCACTTCACTGCAGCTGCAAGACGTGCACACTATGGCAGCATTTCTGGTCAGTCAGTTGAGTGAGGATGCCATACTGGGCATGCCTTTCCTCACAAGTCGTGGCTGTCGCCTGAAGTTTAGTGGATGTTCCATAGTTGTGGCAGGCAGCAAAATGCAGTGCGCAGATAAAGATGGGACCCCATTGGTGAATGGCTTGGAGAGCTCAGAGGCATAACATCTTCCCCCTGATCTTGAGTTACTGCCACCCATTGAGAGAGCTGAGTCATCTCTCTGTGATAGTGTGTCCATTATGGAGCGGCTAGACACACAGGACGTGACCAAACCCCCAGTCATGCCAAAAAAGTTAGAAGAAGATAGTGGGAGTAGTTTGACTGGTGGAGAGTCAAACGTACTGCTGTCACCCCCCCCCCCCCCCCCCCCGGTGCCTGAGACAGCTACAATGAGTCAGCACAGCAAGTATGTGAGAGGCAGAGCCCCCCTGTGCATAAAGAACAGCCACTAAGTTGTGAAAACATAGCAGAAGAAAGAGTGGAGTGAGAAAGTGCAAGTGTAATAATACCTGAGCTACGAGCGGTTCTTCTGGGCAGGATGATGATGATGAAATATCTTGCTAACAGGGTACCAGTAGAAAGGCCAGAGTCTAATGTATCTGACTGTAAAGATTTAGTTCCCTGGAAGAAGATCTAACCGATCGTCAGAGCTGTGAAGTGGCACCATTATTTCCCCAGTGAGAGTAGTTTGCCAGAGTGGCTGAGATCCCATGGAATGAGATGTCATTGCGGGTTGGATGTAGCTACACCCTTGTCCTGGATGTTGACAGGAAGCACACAGATTGGCCATCTAGTGAGCTAAGTTTCAGGCAAGCCCCACCCCTTTGTGAATGAGTACGGCTCCCACATGCGGTTTCCATTGGTCGTTGCCCTGTCATTTATCCTCCTTGGCCTAGTACTGGTCAAGGACAGATCAGTCTCCCGTGCGCGGGAAACTTCATTGCTTTGAAAATGTTGACAGTGACAAGACGAGTTTTTCATCTTGCTATCACCGAACCTCAACTTACTGACAATATGGATTGCACCGAGGGATCATCCAAAGAACCGAAAGGAGGAGAACTTCAGCTAGAAGTACAAGAAGACCTGTTGATGGAGATTACTGGAGATGGTGAGCTGCCTCCAGTGCCTGTGTTGTTACCACCTCATAGATCAACTCAACCTTCACTCCCTGCCCAACCAGTTGTTGTTCCTGCGGAAAAGCTTAGTGCTACTGCTCCCAAGGATGATGAAAAAAAGAGAATGCTCTCTAGGAGTGGCCAAGCACAATGCAGTAATGGAGAACTGGATGAGTGAGTATAGTTCTGCCCACAATCCCTTGGCCCTTGACTACTCACCCCCTTCTTCCAGCGTGCCTGCCAACCCGGATGTTCTAACAGCTAACGCAGTGCTTCCTTTGTCTCCGCTCTATTGTACCCCCACCAGTCATGCAGCTAACAGCATGCCTTTCCCCGTGTGGGATCCCCTTCCTACCCCCCCCCCCCCCCCGGCCGGAACGGGACCCAGTATCAGTTCAGTGTCAGTATCTGCAAAGCTGACAGTAGATACATGTGTTTCCTCTGCTGTGTCCAGAGAGAAAATGCAACGCTTAAGAAAGATATGGTCCTCAAGGAGGAAGAGAAGAGCGGAGCTCTTGACTGGGGTTTCTGAGTGGAACAGATCTTCTACAACCATCCCTCTTCCAAACCGGGCCCCTTGAAGTACATGCAGTGAACACCCGGACTCTTATCCTTATGGAAGGCTTAACATCTCCCCAGAGAAGAACCTGACCTGCAGGGACTGTTACTGCTGTCCCTGCTGTACCTGTGGAGAAAGAAGGAGTTCTTTCTAAATCTACTCCCTGCAACTTGTTGATGTAGCTGCTCCCCGGCCTGAGTCCCCAACTGTAATGGAGGAGGTTTTTGATGCCCATTCTACCGGCAATAAGCCACCAATAGCTAGACGACTGTTGCAGTGGATTGCCCCGTCTACAAAAGCTGCCATTCAGAGGCAACTTAAGAAGTCGAGAAGGAGTATCTGTCCCGTATGCCGGTTGCAAGCTAAGAATATGTCCATGTCCGTACGGTCACCTCTGTGTTTAGGGGGGGGGGAGTCTGGGTATCGCAAATCACTTCGACACCTGTAGCGAGCACTCTGCCCCACTGGTCAGTGCACAGCAACCGTTGACCATTGATTCCTATGACCGAGGGGTCGAACTCCATGCAAAACTGGTGGGAAGTAAGGAAGGGGATGCCCAGAGTGGCATCGCCATTTATTTGGCCTACGAAAGTAGCTTTTGTATTAACATCTTGCAGCCAAATGGACAGGTGGATGGTGCCAAAGAAGTGAGTGTGGGATCCGTTGGCCAACACACAGTGCAAGTCTCCTTCCTGTAAAGAGTTTCCATTAGGAAAATCCAGCCAATTAAACTGGTGCTGAGACAAGAGGTTGGTAGTGCATCTAGTGTCAATAAACACCGACACCAGCTTTCTGTCCACCCGACCAGGCAAAAAGTAAGTTTCCTTGTAGGGCTGCTCTGGTCGGGGTAGAGAAGGTCAGTTGGCTTGACAGCAGAGGGTTTGGGGTTCGCTGTTCTCGAGTGTGAGAGGTCCGCTTAGTGGTTGGCCGAGTTTTTTTTTGAGGGGGGTGGGTGTATCTTGCTAGTAGAAGGTTGACGGGATGTGTATAATTCTGCGTCCTCTGTAGGACACCACACCGCGTAGTTGTGGTCAGAAGAGCATCACCCATGGAAGCAGGTAGAGGGTTCAGTATTCAGTGAAGTAGTGTAGCAGCCTGGAACTGTTTCACTACTGAGAGGAGGTACAGGTGAGCAGAACTCTTTGTCTCCTTTGTCATGGAATGGGCGTACTAGTTGGTGGTTGGCAGCTGCCAGGGTTCTCACATATCAAGCGCCGCTTCTTCTGGAGTGAGGGAGTATCCATTACCGGATTGTACTTCTCAAATCTCTCCAACTCTTTGAAATAGCTCCGAAGTGCCCGGGGGCAGTTAGGGGCCGGTTTCCCTACTGCCAGTGGCGCCTCTTCTTTGACTGACCGCTGGGGGAGCGGGGTGGATGGGCGAGGGTTGAACAAGCAACTCTTTTGCAGATGACCGATAGCACCACATCCCCAACACTGGAGAGGGGCCAATGTAGTGGAGTGGTATGGGGGAATAGCTGTGAGGGGGGGGAGTGTTGGTTTGCTGTTGCAGTTTCAACATTTGAAGAACTTCGGTGAGTCACTAAAGCGTTACTGTAGGTTGTGCCCTAATGTGGTTTCTACCTCCACTCTTAGCTCTTTGGGTGGCCATGTTTGTTTAATGGCAAGCTATGAGGTATGGAGTGGTCGTTTTGGCAAGGAGAGAAACCATTTATACATGGGATCCCGAGCAGGGTTATCTTTGGGGAGGGAGAACGGGTAGTATACAGGGGGGTAATGACACAGAGTAACTTCGGGGTAAGGGGGGAAGGCAATATACAGCAGAAACTGGCTCGGTATAGCTTCTAGGAATGGGGGATGGCAGTATACAGGGTGATACTAGCTCGGTACAGCTCCTGGCTCTTTCTCTTTTCTTCTCACTTCTTTCTTCTCTCTTCTTTCTGTTGTGTCTTTTTGTTTTTCTACCCCACTGCTGCCGCCAACATAATGTTTTTCCTCTTTACACTACCAACACAACGACATCCACTCCCTTGACTTTAACAACTAGTTTGGGGTCCACGCCCCAGACTAACTACTCAGAGTTTACACTAATAAACAATTTATTGTACTGAATTTACTTAACAATATAACATGTTGATAATAAAAAATGCACAAAACTTTTGACTTTCCCACACACAACAATTCCTTTTATAAGAGATAACCAGGTAATCTCACCCCCTTATTAGGGTGAGAGAATAAAAAATAACCACACCATTTTACAGCAGATTATCATGGGTAATGCAACAACACAAACAAGACAATCCAATCACAGGGGCATGCACATGGAAAACAGCTCTGTGGGGTGCTTTCCAGCTATTTCTTGGCTCTGAAACTTTTCCACTCCTTATATGGTCTGCTGTCTTCTTAGTCTCTGGTCCATTCCACTGATTCAGCTCCAATCTCTAGAATGAATAGGTTTTTGGGCTCCCTTGGCCTGAGGCTTACTTTAGCGGCCATATTTCTCTGTTGACCGGGGGTAAAGATCTGGGGTAACCCGGGGTAAGTCTGTATATCTATACATGCAATATACAGGGTGGATACAGGCTCGGGCTAGCCAGTATTCCATTTACAACAGATTCGGCGTGGCACTAATCAAGGGGGGAGGCTCTGGGGTTACTTTACACTTCTCACTGAACTGGACAAGGGTGTAGAGGATCATGGGGTTGCGGGAAGGAGGTCTGAATTAGCTAAGTAGCACACAAATCTTTCACAATAAAGTTACCCAGAACATTTGTGAACTTAAATAAGAGTAACTGAACAGAGATAACTTTTGAGAGGGATACGTTAAGCTTTTATTTGAGAGAAAAAAAATGCACTTTAGGTATTTTAAACTTTACTCTGGACTCAAATGCCAGTTTATTAGTTTAAAAAATAAATATTGGCGTGGGAACTTATAAGATGCGTTTTTTGGATTCATACGTGAAGAATCCATATTTACTGTAGTGATTATAGAAGTAGGCTTAATGCTGAACAAATATAAGTTAGGCTCGAGTGTGGCTCACTACTGTTTTTGTTCTGAGTTGTTGGGTAGTTGATCCCTAAATACGACATCTCCCTCTATTTGATGCGGGAGGAAGTTACCTACAATCAAAATCATTCAGTGTATACAAACAATAATGGGTGGTTTTACCAAAGAGCAAAAAACTGTCACTTGAGTCTTAAAGGTTTTACCTGTCGCTTTTTTGGGCAGATATGTAACAACTCCAACAAAAAGCAAGCAAAGGTACTGTGGTCACAACTCCTATGGATATAAGCAGGGCCTCATTTCTATTGTCTATAATATCAGGTGAAAACTGATGCTGTACAAATATCTGTTTGATATGTAGTAAAAATAAGTAGTATAATACGAGCAGGTTTCAAGTAAAAAAGTAATGGAAATTTTGTAATAGATTTATGTTGTCTATCACCAACACAACGTCATCCACTCCTTTTCTCTACACTTTGGGGTCTATCCCAAAAAGAATTTAACAACCCAGACCCAGACCCAGACCCACCACACCGAGGCTCATATGAGTAAATACTTTATTCAATAATCTATTTAGCAACACAATATAAGGGCATTTAACACAATCCACAAAACTTCTGTCTCTCCACCTGCACAGCAATACATTTTAAAGGAAAAAACAGGAACCCTCACTCCTTAATTAGGAGTGAGCCAATAATACAACACAATACAAAACATTAATGAATAGAAAGAAGTGATACAAAATGCAATAACAACTTGAGCCAATAAGCAAGGTGTGCACATGGCAGGGAGGCTCTGGGCTGCATCCCGCTCTTTTGAGTGTAGTAGAAACTATCTGTCCCCTATATGGAGTCCATACCTTCCATTCTTCATTCGACACACTCGATGCTCTAAAGACCACGCAGTACTGCTAATAATGGACAATCACGAGTCCTAAATTTCACTGAAGGCCATTTCAAAAGCTAAAAAAATGGTGTGGTGGTACTTACTCTGCCTCCATATACGTCCCATAGAATGCAACCACTAGACTGCTCTATCTATGGACCAATGAGAACATTTTACAACCATGCCTGTGATGAGTAGATGAAGACCAACCCTGGTCAGCAAATAACCATTTATCAAATGGCTGCTCTTACTGCATGAGCTCACAAGGTTGCAATGACACCCAGCAACATACTTGCTGGATTCCAATCAATTGATATCGCCCCCATGAACTCGGACATATTTCCAGATAAGGTTTTTTTGCCATTTGATGTCACCGACCGACCCTCATCATCTGTGGCAGAAAATGAAGATCCCTTACGACAGGCTACAGCCACCCAACCAGTCCCATCACCACAACTGGTTTTCAAGGCTTATACACCATCAACGACTCAAACTGTAGGTGTTAGTCCTAAAGATACTCTGCCATTTCCAAATGCACCACCACGTAAGCTAGTACATGCCGGACGGAAACGAAAAAAGTGGCAATACGGACTTACACTCCAGAGAAGAACCGCCTCAAACAGGAACACTATGAGAGAAGGATTTCTAAAGCCAATAAAAAGAAACAGATTATCCCAGAATCTTGCAGCGAAGATAATGATGACGACGACGACGACGACGACGACGACGACGACGACGACGACGACGACGACGACGACGACGACAACGACGACAACGATGATGATGGCTGTATGTATCTTGCTTCTGACACTGATGAACCAACAGATGTGGAGCCAACTGATGTGGTTGTTGATACCGACAAAACTTTCGCAGGTGACCATGTTCTGATTAAATATGTGACTCAAAGAAAGACAACGCAGTATTTTGTTGATTGTGTTGAAAGTGTGGATGGAGAAAAAGAAACCATCACAGCAAATTTCATGAGAAAGAAGAAAGGCTCCTCTCGATACTTCCAGTACCCTTTGGTTCCAGATAGAGATACTGATGTGCCGATGCAGACAGTTGTACTCAATCTTTGTGCGCCTATTTCTTTTGGTTGCACTTCAAGACCTGTTGAAATTGTTACTTTTGCTGTAAATATTAGTATGTATAATGTGCAATAGTATGCTTACATTAAATCAGAAAGATATTTACTATGTTAATGGCTATATATGTAAATATACCCGACATATTTAAAGCAATATTTGTGTATTACTTCCTTTGGTTGAGTGTGGCCCAACTCTTCCACTAAGGGGCCCAACACTCACCTCTGTGTGGGAGAGTTGGGCCTGTTCATTGATATAACAAGAACATAAACTGGTGATTTTTTTGGGTTGCTGGATTTATCAAACAGCCTTACCATTACCAGACATCAAACATAGGTCTATATGACATGGCCAAGTATTAGAGGGGCTGTTATAATAGTTGCCCTGCTATTAGGCAAAAATGCTTACTATGTCCAACCCTCACCCCTCTCCCTTACTATTGGTAGGTGTCACAGCGATAATTCTGATAAATGATTTTTTGACTGACAAAAAGAATTAACTATAGGTGGCTGTCAACAAATAGACCCCGAAGTGTCGAGAAAATGGCAAAATACCATTTGCATGGTGATCAATTTGTGCGTGGTATAAAACCGTCCAACCCACAATATCAAGGTTAAACACGTATTAAACATTAACTTGTCAACAGCACTCTGTTCCGCCTCATTTTTATTCAACTTCAATAACACAACATGAGTAGGACAATTTCCAGCGGAATTATGGTGAGTAATCATTGTTAAGTAAAAATTTTGGTAAATGAAGATATACAATTGGGTTGTGATGGACAGTCAAAAGTTCAATATTTTTGTTAATATATACTACTTCTACGCTATGTTATATGGGGCAAACACCTGGCAATCAACCTGTGTGACACAATTACATTAGTAAAGCTAAGACACTAGAAATGGTCAATAACAATGCCTTACTACTATGGGTAGAAAAGAGTGAATAAGATTTATGGTAGTAATGACACTTACTAGCTTGGCATGAATGAAAGGTTTGACAAATCGCTTCTGCGTTGGAGTGCCGTTGGAGTTTCGTTAGTCGTGCACCGTGTTTTGAGTGAAGACAATGCCTAGCTAAGATTTTCTGTCTGATTTAATCTACAGATTTCAAGAAATAGTTTTAAACAAAGTGGGTTAAGACTCTATGTCTGTAAGTGTCTCAGGGCACTGAACATGCACAAGTCTTCATTAGTTGGAAGACAACATTCAAAAGAGTATGATTCAACCATAGAATCTCTATCAATAAAGAGATGCAACATAAACAAAGCACAAATAAATCTCCATTAGTTGGGAGATATGCTCACAACTTAGAGCTAGTATACTTTTACTCAAGGATGGCAGGTAGTCAGTTTTTCTATAGTATGCTTTGTTCAGTAGTGATTGCAAGCCATACACAGTATGAGTATTATCTGTGTAGGAGGTAAGCTCTCTTACATCATCTAGCTTGAATAAGATCGATAACCAATAAACATTTTAGCTGGTTCAGGGCAGAAATCCTGCTGATGATGTAGTGACAGGTAGAGGAGCATTGCTTGGGTCAAATTGAGTCATTTCTGACAGTTGTTGTTGGCTGGCTAACCTGAATCTTGAATTGTTACTGTTTTGTATGCTGGCAGTCTTTCTATGTCTGATTGTTGTGGTAAATGCCATTTCTTGTGAGCTGTGGATCCATTCATGCAATAAGCTAGTTGTTAAGTTAATGATTGGCACTCTGATCGGCATGATTAAATTGAATTACTTATAGATAATAATGATCCCCAATTTGTAACAGTCAAAATTTCTTGAACTTATAATGTTGCCAATCTATGATTTGATGATTTGATTGATTAACATTGAATATTGCCAGGTAACCAACAGGTTAATAGTCATGTCTGTCTCAACATTATGGTATTAATTTTGTTCTCTGGTGGAATCCACCAACCCTAGAGTTTATTATTGGATTACCGTTTGTATCTAACTAACAAGAAGTTTCTGAGTTCCTTTAATAAAAATCTATTCTCGCCTGCTTTAAGAAATTAAAAAAACATGAGTGAAAACTGACAGGTACCAATTGGTAACAAAAATCATCCTCAGCGATTGCTGTGGCATACTCAGAGGATGTTGAGACTGTCTAATTCAATTATTCATGGAAATGGTACCTGGACACTCACTGGTCATTTGATGATTTTAGGTGCCCAGGGAATGTGTGGCATAGCAGCGGGGCCACGTGGAGAGATTTTAGCTACCCAGGAATGTATGGCATAGCAGCGGGGCCACGTGGAGAGATTTTAGCTAGCCAGGAATGTGTGGAGTAGCAGCGGGGCCACGTGGAGAGATTTTAGCTAGCCAGGAATGTATGGAGTAGCAGCGGGGCCACGTGGAGAGATTTTAGCTACCCAGGAATGTATGGCATAGCAGCGGGGCCACGTGGAGAGATTTTAGCTACCCAGGAATGTGTGGCATAGCAGCGGGGCCACGTGGACAGATTTTAGCTAGCCAGGAATGTGTGGAGTAGCAGCGGGGCCACGTGGAGAGATTTTAGCTAGCCAGGAATGTGTGGAGTAGCAGCGGGGCCACGTGGAGAGATTTTAGCTACCCAGGAATGTATGGCATAGCAGCGGGGCCACGTGGAGAGATTTTAGCTACCCAGGAATGTATGGAGTAGCAGCGGGGCCACGTGGAGAGATTTTAGCTAGCCAGGGGGTGGTTTAGCTACCCAGGGATCTAAGGAATGAGAGTGGGGCCACGCATCGGAGTGCGGCGCCTCAGTGAAGACGCACCTGGTGTTGTACAGAGGGTGAGACGGATATTGATAAAAGACAATGGACAAAGATTTGGATGATATACTTTTTTCAGTTGTTTGGGGAGAGGGTACTGACGGAGGCGATAGAGCATACATGACATCTATTCACAGATTAATGGAGCCCACCAACTGCTCCAAGTGAAAATCAAGTTATCTGACTTAACGGCAACACGAATAAATGGATGGATGTATCAAACAACTTGTGTTTTAATGCTTCGTTTCTTAGTTTAATGTGAGGGTATGAAAATAGACAGCATTGGCGGGTGGCATGCATACAGCCACATGGATGTTAGAAAAACGAAAAATTTAGGGCACCAAAACCAACCAAAGACAAACAAGCTCAACTGAAACTGCCATACAGATATGTAATGGACAGCAGTGATGGACTAAAACATTTACATCGTGTCGACAGTGGCATTGGTACCGCTGTAGCCTTATTATGCTATGCTAAGAGAAAAAAAGACAGATGGTTGTTATTAGTTACACACCAACAACAAAGTCGAACACTTGTCATAAATGATTGTGAGGGTGATAAATAGCTCAGATTTTTGTGATAGTAGTAGTATAGTAATAACAAAACAACGATGCAATAACCAAATCAATAAAAAGGAATAACAACGATAATAATAGTAAAATCACTTTTTCTTTATCATTTCACCAATATAATAATAATCATGAAAATTCCATGCAAATATACCCTTTTATAGGCTGCGAATGAATGCTATTGACTGCTTATGGGTTAAACATCTGCCTTTAACCATTGAGATGTTTGTGATGTGTCTGTTTTATTGATCCATTATTTTGTATCCCAATCTATACAAAAACTGATAGCTGGGGATACAAACTCAATACAGAGATTTTTTGTTGTTGCTGACAGAACCGAATGTACCTACTGACCGAAGTCCACATAAGTAATATTGCAAGTGTCAAATGCCAGAGAGACCATAAATTTTAGTATAAAGGAAACCAATTAAAGTAAATGAATAATCACACCAGACAAACATACTGTGTAAGAATTTCTTGACTAGAGGTGAGGCCAAAAACGATAGGGTACACAATATAAATTAGTGCAAATGATGACAGCAATGATCTGGTACCAAATATTAAAAAAGGACGAAAGAGAGTAGATAATTCCAAATTCCATTGCAATCTGCTTCTAAAACATTGCATCAACAATTTCTATTGTTAATCAGCCAAGTAATTGCAGTCACTTCACGGACTGATACATTGCAGTCACTTCACAGACTGATACATTGCAGTCACTGCATAGACTGATACATTGCAGTCACTTCACAGACTGGTACATTGCAGTCACTTCACAGACTGATACATTGCAGTCACTTCACAGACTGATACATTGCAGTCACTTCACAGACTGATACATTGCAGTCACTTCACAGACTGATACATTGCAGTCACTTCACAGACTGATACATTGCAGTCACTTCATAGACTGATATATTGCAGTCACTTCACAGACTGATACACTGCAGTCACTTCACAGACTGATACATTGCAGTCACTTCACAGACTGATACATTGCAGTCACTTCACAGACTGATACATTGCAGTCACTTCACAGACTGATACATTGCAGTCACTTCACAGACTCATACATTGCAGTCACTTCACGGACTGATACATTGTAGTCACTTCACAGACTGATACATTGCAGTCACTGCACAGACTGATACATTGCAGTCACTTCACAGACTGATACATTGCAGTCACTTCACAGACTGATACATTGCAGTCACTTCACAGACTGATACATTGCAGTCACTTCACAGACTGATACATTGCAGTCACTTCACAGACTGATACATTGCAGTCACTTCACAGACTGATACATTGCAGTCACTTCACAGACTGATAAATTGCAGTCACTTCACAGACTGATACATTGCAGTCACTTCACAGACTGATACATTGCAGTCACTTCACAGACTGATACATTGCAGTCACTTCACAGACTGATACATTGCAGTCACTTCACAGACTGATACATTGCAGTCACTTCACAGACTGATACATTGCAGTCACTTCACAGACTCATACATTGCAGTCACTTCACGGACTGATACATTGTAGTCACTTCACATACTGATACATTGCAGTCACTTCACGGACTGATACATTGCAGTCACTTCACAGACTGATACATTGCAGTCACTTCACAGACTGATACATTGCAGTCACTTCACGGACTGATACATTGCAGTCACTTCACAGACTGATACATTGCAGTCACTTCACAGACTGATACATTGCAGTCACTTCACAGACTGATACATTGCAGTCACTTCACGGACTGATACATTGCAGTCACTTCACAGACTGATACATTGCAGTCACTTCATAGACTGATACATTGCAGTAACTTCACAGACTGATACATTGCAGTCACTTCACGGACTGATACATTGCAGTCACTTCACAGACTGATACATTGCAGTCACTTCATAGACTGATACATTGCAGTCACTTCACAGACTGATACATTGCAGTCACTTCACGGACTGATACATTGCAGTCACTTCACAGACTGATACATTGAGATACAAACAAATAATTAAACACAACACATTATATTCTACATAAAATTGCTAACCCTTCCTATGTATATTTAAGTTTTTGTTGCTGACAATATATTTATGTGAATGAGTGAACAGGAGTTGTTTACGAGTGTAAATTCTGCTTGCTGTCAGCAAGCCGTCGTTTACCGTCAAGGTTGAGGTCAGAGACAATGACTTTCAGCAGAGTGAAAGTTTGATAGGTAAGTTTTTTCATATGAGATGTGTGATTTATCTGCCGCAACAAGTTTGCTCACATCCTTGTGAGTTGAAATTCAATGTTTCAAATTTGGATTTGTTTCCCTTGATTTTTTTGCTTTGTGAGGCTTATTGAAATTTTGCTCATCTTTCAGGAAGATTTAATTCACAATAGAAAACTTTATTCATTTTCATAGTTCAACATGGCTGCTGCTTAAACACAGGGCAACGGATTAATCTCTCATCATTATTTTGCGATATAGCACTTGAGTTTAAAAGTCTGCCGGTTTATTTGCTTCAGATTCACAGTATGTTTTGGGTAATCTGATTTCTCTCTAAACCCATGCATAAATCTTTCGCCGTTTACTAAAGATTTCTGTGGATAAGAACATTACGATGTCTATAGACTTAATATTGGCACCCTAAATCTAGAGGTAATTATGTAAGAACAATGTATCAATCTATTGTTGAAATGGTAGGAAGTCAATGGTGGCCTTTTAGTCATTAGAACGGTTGTTACAGCAGTTGAATCTAATCAGATACTAGTACAGCCTGGAATATGTGCATGCTGAGAACATGAACGTACAAGGCATTTACCACTTAATGTTTTCGTCACAGGCAATAAGAACAAAACCCCACTATCAGCTCATCCATAAGGTGACTAGTACATAGTATTTTTGTGATAAATAGCCAAAACATCACAATTCTCTTTTGTTTACTCACTAATACAACTTGGACAACACTTTTGACACAATCTTAGAAGTACAAACTATTTTTTATGCTTTGTTTGATTTATTGATGGTTACGCTTTTTGTTCATCTGACGCTTCATCTCTGAACTGTATTATTTGTACACACTGTGTCGCTATGCACAGAGTATTGTAAAGGATTTGTGTGTACTGATTTGTTCACGACTTTCACCGGACCACTGTCTACTAGATCCTTCCTATACTATTGAGTGCTACGGCGAATGGTAGCGAGCTGACTAGCCTCAGGCACTAAACTCCGTATTGTGGCTTCTACTAACCGGTAGTATAACCCAGCTCACATTAGGCACTCAAGCAATTAATTAATCTATACGTCTCAACATGGGAGAATTTCTCTAACAATACGAGGATCTGTTACACAATCTAACCAGATCCGGCGTCACCACCAATTCTTCTGACTAAGCACGTGCATAAATTTCAGCAATTGATAAACTTCGACTAATCTTAACTTTGGCAATCTATTTTGTCAATCGAGTTAGTCAGACTTGGACAATATCTTAGAGTGTAATTACTTCTAAGAATATTGCGAACCAACAAGCTTTATACTGCTTCACAAGTTGTACAGCAAAGGAAAGAATTACAGTTGTAACAAGATACAAAAACTTACAAACAGTGAGAGAGGTTTCGAAGCGTGTATAGCAATCCTGGCAGGTTGAACAACGACTTAAAACTTCCAGTTACTGATCGCGAGGAACACCAACGTTACATTTGTCGACACAGTTCTACTCTTAACACAACTATTCCAGAGCTCTGGAGGTTTGGGGGATTTGCCCGAGTATTTATATAAAAGTCACATAGTTGAAATGCTAACATGCAATTGGCTAATAATAATAATAATAATAAAATATGATTAGCTATATAGAAACAAGGTTAACATGTGTAACAGAAATGAATAGATCCAATGCGCTTGCCTAAACAGTCATGCAGTTAGAATAACCGGTCGACTTAACAACCGTATAAATAATTAGGTCATAGGGTCATTTACTGAAACAGTTCTTAGCTCGTGGTTCTTTAGACTTTGCTAGCACGTCTCCATCCACTGTAGGCTCACAGGCCGGTCCTCTGTTGCTAAGCGATAGATACATCATCTTTATTAGGTAAGGCAGGGCAACTCCTGGCGCATCTGTCCTCACACACCTAAGTCACGCAATTCCATCACAGTTTGAAGTATAATACAAACCTTTGAAACTCAATAATTGGTCACAAATGGAGCCTGCTTGTTTAGCTATACTAAACTGATATGTAAGTTTGTGAATCTGTAGGTATTTCGTGGGAATACTAAAGTCTGATCCTTTCTCTGCAATCAATTGTTTTAGAAAAGTGAATTAAGTGGAGTTATCTTTGTGTTTTGATCATTATCTGAGAATGCTACACAAATTTCCAAACATATTCTGTGTTTCGTCGCCAGCGATCAAAGGAAGTCGCCTTGAGTAATCATAATAAATAATAATCAAAAGTCCTCTGGCAATGCTTCAAACCCATACTTCTATGGCCAACACGAGTGGTACCAACTGACACGCTATATTGCCTGTAGCTTGACTCATGCTGTACAGGAATTTCGTCCGGGGTGGTAGCACACCTGTACACCTCCCGAATTATGGTTTATCACTCAACCAAGGAAATGTGTGTATCACTTGTGACAATTCTGCAATTGTTTTATTCGGTCTTTTAAAAGAGAATTACCAGAATTTTCTCCAGCACAATGCTCATGTTATGTGTCAATTAAACCTATTTCTCAACCTCCAATAGTTGTACAGCTAACTTAGTGCATGAGCAAGCATTTGTGTGTACTGTACTGCATGTGATACAGCCAACTTAGTGCAACGAGCAATTGTTTGTGTGTACTGTACTACATGTGGTACAGCTAACTTAGTGCATGAGCAAGTGTCTGTGTGTACTGTACTACATGTGATACAGCTAACTTAGTGCATGGAGCAAGTGTTTGTGTGTACTGTACTACATGTGATACAGCTAACTTAGTGCATGACCAAGTGTTTGTGTGTACTGTACTACATGTGATACAGCTAACTTAGTGCATGAGCAAGTGTCTGTGTGTACTGTACTACATGTGATACAGCTAACTTAGTGCATGGAGCAAGTGTTTGTGTGTACTGTACTACATGTGATACAGCTAACTTAGTGCATGGAGCAAGTGTTTGCGGTTACTGTACTACATGTGATACAGCCAACTTAGTGCAAGGAGCAAGTGTCTGTGTGTACTGTACTACATGTGATACAGCTAACTTAGTGCATGAGCAAGTGTCTGTGTGTACTGTACTACATGTGATACAGCTAACTTAGTGCATGGAGCAAGTGTTTGTGGTTACTGTACTACATGTGATACAGCTAACTTAGTGCATGAGCAAGTGTTTGTGTGTACTGTACTACATGTGATACAGCTAACTTAGTGCATGGAGCAAGTGTTTGTGGTTACTGTACTACATGTGATACAGCTAACTTAGTGCATGAGCAAGTGTTTGTGTGTACTGTACTACATGTGATACAGCTAACTTAGTGCACGAGCAAGTGTTTGTGTGTACTGTACTACATATGATACAGCTAACTTAGTGCATGAGCAAGTGTCTGTGTGTACTGTACTACATGTGATACAGCTAACTTAGTGCATGAGCAAGTGTTTGTGTGTACTGTACTACATGTGATACAGCTAATAATGTTATTATGGTGAAAGTTTTTTTTTAAAACCTACACATTTGCTTCAATAGATAAACAAAGCAAGATTTCAGCCAACCAAATATTACAAGAACAAGATTGTATTTAGAGGCCCAAAAAAAGCTCAATATTGAGGAAAAACTCCACAAAGAACCAAACATTCACTGACACAAAGCTGTGGTCAGATGACTGGACAAGAAATGGTTTGGACACACATAGCAAGTGAGTTGCAGCAATAATCTTTTTAAAACAATTGTAAAATGGATTTGTATGTATGCAATGCTTACAAAACATTTCTCAGATGAATATATAAATCAACAATTAATTGAGGACTTTTGATGTTAGAATATCATTAAGTTCAATCGGTGGGATATTTTCTTTGTGAGGCCACTAATTTGTAGTTTGATAGCCAGTTTTATATATCTTCCCAGGTCAATCAAATGGCGAAACATCCTAGTGGATTTAACTTGGATGAACTCTGCAACTGCATTTAGTGTACACAAACAGCACAAAAAGAAGTCCTATATAAGTAACCATGTGATCAAGTGTTTGGTTAAACAGCAGTGATGATGTGAGTTATTGGATGTAAACCAGATAACAAGCAACTCAGCCAAAGAACCAAACTTCAGCGAAAACATTTATGACAATTATATTTTTTCTAGTCACAGACTAGACCATCACATTGCATGTTAGGTTATCATTACATGTAATTTTGAATGGAAAACCAAGGTCTTCTATGAATTATGTTTTGCATGTGCTTTAAGGTGCATAAATCAGTAGTCAGAGACCAACAGTGTTTGACCTTAGCCTGGTGTTTTGCAGTCACGTCCTCCCCATGTCGTACATCTTATGGTTATAGAACTAATAATATGCATGATTGATAATTATTCTAGTTTGTACAATTTGCATACTCATCAGAGACTTGTTAAAGTCTACTAATATATAAAGCAGTTTGATCCAGTGAAATACTGGCCTCCAAGACCAAGTTGCAGAAGGAAACGGACAGCTCTATTAGTTGGAGCTCCACTAAAGTACAAAGAGGGCAACTTACAAAAGATGAGAGTTTTCAGCTAATTAGAATGTGTCGTTGTGCTTGCTGTTATCTAACTTGCAAGTGCAGATGGAAATGTACGTGCAATTGGAAATTTCTGCATTCTCTCTTACTATGATGGAAGCGATGTGAGATAAATTCCGAGAGTAATTGGCTGCACTAAAACAAACTTGAGTCTAAATCTTGCCATGTATCTATTACCACATGGTTTTATTTACTTGGCTAAATTTCAAAATCCTAAAACAGGAAATGGCATTTTTCTTGATATTGTGTTGGATTTTAATGAGCGAGTGTGAGTAAGCAGATAAAATTTTTCATCAGCCAATAGTGAGACTAATTATGCCTGAATTACCGTACATGCCTGTGGTAATTTTTCAATGAATCCAAAGTTATACAAACTGTCTATGCTATTTCAAAACTTTCTAAATGTTTTAGCTTTCCAAAGCAACTATGAGCCACCATTAGCACCTCTTGAATGACTCTTCATTTCGTCGCACTTGAATAGATAGAGGGGCATGCCGTTTAGTAATGCGTTTGTGTATTATGAATGTTTATTACCCAGGGCTTGGAAAATTACGTCGAGGAGATGGAAATTGAAATGAACAGTCTTTTAGAAGAAACAAATCCAACTGACGAGGCCGTGTTACACAAATTGCAGAAATCACGAAGCCAGCGAATGAATGGAGAGGAAGCAGAAAAAGTATTCCAAAATTATCCAATTTTGACAGACACGAGATACGTAAGTAAATCATCACACATTTTGTCTCGGAGTTGCTGTGACGAGAATCATAATTAGTTTAGTAGCTAATAAGTAACAAGCCTTTCGCTTGAGCTTTAATGGTGCACTGCTGCAGATTACTTACGCAATTCAACTGTTGGAGTTTTCTTTTCCTTAGTGTCATATAGTATTAAATAGTCAAAGCAAAGTTTCTAAAAATAATCATAAACTAGCTCATACTTTTCTTTTATTGGATTTGAAAAATATTATTTATTAACATTTTCAATCAAATAATTCAGATTTGAGAATTATTACTTTAGCTGAACAGCAACAATGCCGAAAACACAAATCTAGTATTTTCTTTCTCCACAAAGAAATTGTAAATAATAATCATTTGAATCTATTGATATTATTTGATTTGAAAATATTTTTTTATTGTAATATTGCATTAGTGAGATATTTTTTGTAATTTATTACATGGACACCAGTGTTTACATAATAACAGATTTACCTACAATAAAGTACAATGCTGACTTAATTAACGTACAATGAAAAATCTGAAAACAACTGCAAGCATAATCTTTTGATATTCTTGAAAGTCTCTACACGATGACTATTAATTGGATGCCATCTTTCTATGCAACAAGCCGAATTTTTGCAACGCCACTTTATGGCCTTATATAAGTTGAGTATGAGTGACCATCTATCATTGTTCTTATGCTATAGACAGAATTAGGGAGAGCACAACTCCGCAAAAAAATTTCTGTGTGAAAACTAGCTTGAAACAATCAAGTTAAGTTTAATCAGTCAAAAACTTGCAACCCAGCACCTTTAAGCTGATACAAAATTCATACAACTATCAAGTATTCTTTAGAGAATGCTTCAAACATAAATGATGCAAAGGACAGCGAAAATCATAATATTTATTCGCAATTCATATTTGAAGATGATAAATGAGTGGCGAGATGTCATCCGTTCTTTTTACGGCTCTTTGGGAACACCAGTTGACAATTTCAGTATGGCCATAAGAAAAGGTTTCGTCAGGTGGGCACCAGAGCTGGAAAAACTGACAGCCCAGTTCAAGTATGCCAAGGAAGCAAAAAAGTTCATAAAACAACAGCCTGAAAATGATGGTTAGTGATATATTCCTTCCTTGCCCGGTCATTCAGTAAATGCAAGAACCTTGACTTTTGAACTAGCACTTCGCAATATTCAATGGTGGATATTTTGTTGAAGGTTTTTAAAACAGTCAATGGTTGATGGTGTGCCATCTCAATGTACAGTGAGTTTTCATGGTATTTTTTAGAATCAGGAACTCTTGAAAGCTTATATGTTACTGGTTGTGGCACTGAAAGAAAAACCACAAAACTTGTATATCCTCACCTCTCAGCGGGTAAAAATTGAAAGTTGGAAAGTTCGTAAACTCAAAAAGAACTTATGTTGACTAAAAATGTTACTTTGTTTGGTTTCAAATAGTGATTGAAATGCATAAAAAATAATAAGGTTGACTATCCTTACTGAATATAAATGCTGCCTAAATGAGTTATTAAAAGGAGATAAAGAAAAAAACATGAACTGTGATAAGATGATAAAAATTCTGTGGTGCCATTCGGGATTTAAAAAAAAAAATCAAAGTGATTAGTTCATTGGTTCAAAGAGGGTAGTCTATCCAGAAATCACAGATGTAGTATAACCCCTAAACTGCCAAAAAACAGATACCTGAATTGCAAACATCAATTACTTTCATTTTCGAACTCTGTTTTAAAAAAGCTAAGAAAAAATAAAGAAAATTAAATGTGGCGCCTGTTTTTATTTAATTTTCCAATGTGGCATTTGACCAGCTATGCTTTACAACATTAAATATAAATCAAAAGTAGATCACAGTTACTAACAACATTTCTTTAGTTCAAGCTAGTTACTATAGTTTAGTTTTAGTGAAAAGAGCTTTTAAAACTTTATCCACAAGCGTAATAAAACTAAACATTAGTGTGATGCCGCATCAGTAAAAATGAAGATGAAATAAAAACTGTAGTTTTAGGCGCTTCTCAATGATTGAGGTAGAATGTATGATATATAAACACTTTCGAAGTCATATAAGCCGTTGGGGCTATGAAAAACAGCGTTGAATGTTTTTTACTACCTTGATCGTAGTTAATAAGCAATAAACTTGGAGTTGTCTTCTATTTTGAACAGTCCTTTTATAAAAAATACAGTATTAACCTAACTGGAAGTGAAATTAAATCTTACAACATTGTTGAATAATATATTTCATTATCCTCTTATAGATAACTTGATTTAGCCCAGGAAATGTGCACCAAAAAATTATTTGATAGTTCAGCACATACAATACAATAGTAGGGATAGAATAGTGCAAAATTTATGGGCTTTTTACATCTACCAATTTCCTTATCGAATCAGGGCTTCTACAAAATATCTCTTGCAAGATTATTTTGTAGCAACTGCTCTTAACATATAGTTCAAACATTGTTTTTAATTGTAATGCAGGTACACATCACAAAATAAAACCAACTTTTGTTGCCTCTGAACTCAAAAGAAGGTTGATTATGCCTGAAATTCTGAAACGTGATTTGTTGAGTCGGCAAAATTTTTGATGTGAATCAAAGTCTAACAATGCCTCAATTAATAAGCTTGTAGTTCTTTAGCTAAATAAACAGCTGCAAGGGAATCTCTCCTAATGGTAAGGCAGGCGAATTTATAGATGTACAGACACTTTAGCAACATGGCAATCGGCGTCAGTTGCCTTGTGTATGTTTTATTTATTGACTGATTAACAAATATTAGCATTCTAGTACTTATACTATGGCTATGGAGTTAATATAAATAGTGAAGTGAGCATAGACATCTAGACTATGAAAGCTGGTCACTGTTTTTTCTCTAGCCCTCATTTCAAAAAGTTTTATCAAAAAACAATTAAACGAAATCAAACACTGCAACTGTTTCACTTTAAATTTTGACACAAAACTTTCATCAGCTACACTTCAAGAAACTATTACCATCTGAAGCTGATTTTGAGTTTTAAAAGACAATGCTGCTGTAAAAAACCGGATATTATAATTTTACGCTATTCAAAAAGAAGACAACTCCGAAAATGGTTTTCGACATTGAGTGCAGTTCACTAGTTAGTATGCAGATTAACATAATTCCTTTGTCAGTGTAGGAGTTACCCCACTTTCCCTACCGCTGTTGCAGACTGAAGTCTGAGGCTTTCATCAAAATTTTGTTGGCTTTTTTCAGTTTTTTCAGCAAAATAGAAGATGAAATGGAAACAATAGTAAGTTGTGGTAGGACTGTTTAAAAATAAAACGCAGCATAGTATCACACTTATAAAAAAGAACTTTTCATAACTGCATGTGCTGTCTTCTCTACATAAATTGTTGCTCACTTTAAAATTGCTAGAAAATTAGTCGGTGATTTTAGTAGCATAATGTCAATGAGTCTGACACTTGTAACATCAGGGACGTACTTTTATGTATCTTTGTCCTTGCAAACATTTTGTTGTAGTTATTTTCTGAAATGACTTTGATATTAGGTAGTTTAACTCTGTAAGCTGTGTTCTGCTACCACAAATGCTGGTCATACATTACATTATATAATACTTTTGTAAGGAGTCACAGTTTGCAAGTCTTTGTCACAGTAGATCAGATGTAGTGGCGTTTTTTTTTTAAATCGAGGGCTCATATCATAAATAGAATTGTTGCTCGGCCTCAACTTATATGGAATGTCTAAACTATGTTAAAATTTATGTAATTTTTTTATTTAATTTCAGAATTTTCCACCGCGTCATTGGTGCTCAAAGTATCAAGCGTTACACTCTACCTCAAGCGATGTAAAGTAAGAGAGTTTGGCAGTCTCGAGGAGGGTATAGTGGCTCAGTTCCTACTACATTATATCCTCAATCTGCAATACGCTTCACCGAGATATTACCAACTAGTGGAAACTGTTGTTGGTTTGCAATGTCCTGATGCTTTAAAAACGTCCAAAGGGGCTCTAAGGAGCTTTTTTCAAATATATGACATGTAAGCTCACAAAATTCCACATAAATATAAAATGATTTGATGTGTTCAAATTTGCTTTTACAAACTCGTTAATCGTTGTCATAGATCATTTTTTTTGTTTTAACGCCAAAGGTTTTGCAAACTTACATATTTGTCTCATTTTTCTGTGCATATTTCTTCTCTTACATAAATTATCTATTCTTGCACCATTCATAGGAACAAGTTTTTTTAGACAGAGCTGCCTGTCTTTGAGTTGTTTTGTATTGTGTATTCATAAAATCTCAGTGGGTAGCTGATGAAACATTTTGTATCAGCTAAAACTTTTCAAAACACTTTTTTGTATCAAAGCTTAATTCAGTTTTTCAAACGATAATGGTAATAATCTCAGCGTAGTTGCAGCAATCTAGTTTTGCTAAATGTTTGCCAAAATTTTGGTTGTTTCTGGTACAGATAGTTGAGTTTTATTTTGCTCAAGGATTTCAGAGAAGCAACTCCTAATCAGGATGTAATGGTTTTAACTGCAATTTACCAACATCAACCTGCTTCTTTTGGTCTTCTCGGGAGTTGTCACTCATTGTTTTATCAAAAGCAAGGGGTGACAACTCCCGGGAAGGCAATAAGATGGTTTATTTATCTGTGACAACTATCAACCAATGTATTAAAGTTACTTTCTGCTTGCTATTGGCTATTTTACTTTATACAGTGTATCTAAGCTTTTTTTATGTTTTTCAGTTACTTCATGAATAAAATTTTGAAGGCATTGTTGTCTACAATGTATGAGTTTATATTAATACACAGTTACATTAATATCAATTTAATGTACCAAAATCCAACATTAGGTGGGGAGCACAATTCCCCTCATGTGCAATAATCACCTCAGTTTCATGGAAGTCACCTTAAATTGACAGAAACCACATTTATTGCATTAGTCACCTAAAGAACCACACGAGTCACATTTGTTGACATGAGTCACCTCCACGCTACAAAAGTCACTCTTTTCCCATAAACCATAATTTTTGCATCAGTCACATCTGCGGTGGGAAGGTGACTTATTTAGTTGCATTACATAAACCACATTTTGCCTTTGAAATAAGTCACATTTTCAATAACAGTGTAAGAGATCAGTTGTAATTTGGCTTTTACTTCTTGTTTTAGTCGAGATGAATAAATGTATATTTACTCAACAGCACTGAGTTACGCGACTGAGCCGAGGGCTCCTTACTGGGTGTAGAGTCGGAGATACTCTTCCATATATCTTTCGGTACCATACTGACCTGCTGTTGTCACAGGTTAAACAACAACTGATGGTAGCTTACCTGTCAGATTGCTACCGACACTAGTTTGTGGGTTTCAGCCAAAAATCCACTACAATACGTCTTGAGAAGAGGAAGCAGAATAAAGAGAGATCAGATGGTTTCTCTTGCCAAACAGATACAACAAAGACGTGAACAATTGCAGTCTGGGTGTGATGAAACAAGAAGAAAAAAAAGATTCCGATGGAAATAGGTGCCACAATATAGCCTCCTCGTTCCAGGCTCCGGTGACTTGCAATAAAATCAAAAACAAAGTGCTGTACAATGAGAACCAACAGAACTGTATAAAAACCATAAGATTGTTTGTTGAGTGGCAACTTTGAAAAGTTTGAAGGAGTGATCACCATTGATGATGCTGCTTATATTGCTCATACTGCACGAGGTTACATCAATATCCCTATTTATTGACATTACTATACACATTTATACAACAACTATTACACACTTTACTTGTTACAAACATTTATAAAACCTTTTTATTTTTTGCGCTATATTTTGCTTATTTTTAAGAAATCACACATAATTAACATCACACTAGACAAATGAACTAACAAAACACAGAACTAACATGTATAAAAAATGTTAAACAAAATAAAATTCCTACAACTGGCAAACCATCATGCATCCATTAAAAAATGATAGGTCTCGTCAAGATCTGTTTTTCAAAATGTGTTAGCAATCAAAACAATATTAAAACCTTAACACAAAGCAGAATATAAAAACAAATTTTATCACCTGGGGCACTAAAATCAAAAACTTGAAAGACAATTGGACGAGCTACCCTCATTGTATTACTCATGTACATTTGAATTCTCCCCAATGAGAGTTCTCATACTCGACTGTAGATTACAGTTAGCTGTTGCTCGATAGTCACAATGGTTGCACAAAAATGGTTTCTCTTAGGGGTGAAAATTTACAGCATGTCTTTGTAATTCACTTCTAGTTACAGTCTTATAGTCACACTTTGTGCATGCGTATGGTTTCTCATCAGTGTGATATGGTTCCTTATCAGTGTGAGTTCTCAAATGTTTTTGTAGATACCGTGACGTTTAGCCTTATAATCGCAATAGGTGCATTCAAAAGGTTGTTTTTCAAATATGAGTCCTCATATGAGAGCTTAGATTACCCCTAGATGTAGCCTTATATTTACATTGAGTACATGCATATGGTTTCTCTCCAGTGTGTGTTCTCAAATGTAATTGTAGGTGAGAACTACATTTGGCCCTATAATCACAATAAGTGCATTCATTTGGTTTTTCTCCAGTATGAGTCCTCATATGAGAGCATAGAGTACTAGAAGCCGCGGCCTTATAGTCACATTGGGTGCATGCATATGGTTTCTCTCCGGTGTGAGTTCTCAAATGCAATTGCAGAGACTTTTTAGCTGCAGCTTTATAGTCACATAGAGTGCATGCATATGGTTTCTCTCCGGTGTGAGTTCTTGTGTGTTTCAGTAGAACATGTTTGGTTGCAGACCTATAGGGACATTGGTTACAGGCAAACGGTTTCTGTCCATTGTGAGACTTCATATGCCTCTGTAGTACGCCCTCTGTTGTAGCCCGAAAGTCACATCGCGTGCATGCATATGGTTTCTTTGTTGGATGTTCTCTAAAAGTATGTTTATTTAGAGAGCTCTTATTTGGGGCTTTGTAGTCACATTGAGTGCAGGCTGTTGCTTTCCCTTCAGTGTGAGTTCTTGTGTGTTTCAGTAGAACATATTTGGTAGCAGACCTATAGGAACACTGAGTGCACGCATATGGTTTCTCTCCAGTGTGTGTTCTCATATGCTTGAGTAGAGTAGTGTTACGTGCAGCCTTATAATCACATTTAGTGCAGGCAAATGGTTTCTCTCCAGTATGAGTTCTCATATGAGAGTGTAGAACACCGCTAGCTGCAGCCCTATAATCACATTGAGGGCAGGCATATGGCTTCTCACCAGTATGAGTTCTCACATGACTCGTTAACTGACTGTTAGATGGCGCGCAGTAGCCACATCGATCACAGATAAATTTCTTGTTTGATTTGTTTGAATGAGACTGTCGATGTATAGAATGTTGTTGATCATCGGTAAACACCAAGTCACATGTTTCACAGTTCAGCAGGCTTAGAGTATCTGCTGTAGATTGAGATGAGCTTAACTCTGTGGCTAAAACATAAAATACATTCATCTATGACACTTTGGAGATAAACTATTCACTAATTGTATCCTTGCATTAACAAAAAGCAGCAGTATTTAGTTAAAAGCCTGATATGAATGAATAACTTTTGCAGGATATGTGAGTTACGCTTGTACACTATCCGTAAATGTCTGCCAAAGTACTTTGTAACAACAAGACACCATTTTCTCACGATGCTGTTCATCTTTTGCGCGTAGTAAAGTTCTCGGCTTGGTACTTCAAGGTTGTACTGACACACTGTCGTTTTAAATTACTCATTATTTTTATTTTCATAAGCCAGATCAGGTACATAAACTACTAAAACATCTTATTGCAAGACTGGTATCTGTTCAGAAAACCACACAGTCATTAATGTTTGTTTTTTTTTGTACTAAAACACTAATTGATCAGCTGATTTAAGTGAAAAAGTCCGCATTTCCTGATTTTTCTTTTAGTTTTAATGTGAAAATTTTTTCCATTTCATGCAAAAGGTATAGAAGGTGAAGAGCCACAAAAATGGACAGTTCAGGTCTTAGTGATGCTACGGGCAAAGAGAAAAAGGTAAAGTTTAACGATCAAGTGTTCTCTGGTACTATCAAAATAGCGCTTCAATGCATTGTCATCTACTGGTACAAATTTCACAATCTGTCTAAAAACATTAAAATAGATTATTATCATTGGAATGGGCTGCCTTTATTTAATTTAAAAGTGAAAACTAATAATAATTGCCCAGTAGAATTTCAGGGCAATACGAGGTAGTTTCCACTCAGCAACTTTGCATGCTATTCTGGGAGATTTGTGATGCATAACTGAATAGTAACCCCTATTTGCCTTATACCTGACCCAGTATCCCCCATCTTCAGCGTATACAACCTACATCGGCCCTGTATAGAGTGCTATACCAAATCAATGCTTAACCCTGGATCACCATTATATGATAAAAATGGCCTACCCCAGGCCAGGATCCTGAGAATTAGCCGAAGCACCCCGGTAGGTGGAGGGCTAAAGACCAAAAGCTGAAATACTCACTTATATACCACAGAGAGTATGGTCGGCAGGCGCTGAAGCTCAGTAAAAGAAAGCCAGCCTGCCCCACAAGGGATAAAAGCTCACACGCTTCACTGATTGGTTGGAAACGACTCACAAACTCGATAACCATGTGCTTGGCATTCTCTTGGTTAACTGCGTTTATGTGCACTATACTGCATATGATTATTTGCGTAGTTTATGTGTTGTTTTAGGCAATTGAGTCATCTCTAATAAGGGGATGAGCTTTTCTGATGTTCTCGCACAAAAGCAGAGACTCAATTTGTGTTGTACAGAAGTATTGTGGTTATTGCGCTGATATCGTCTCGTTGCTAAAAAAAATCCTATTAAATGAAGTAATAATCCAAAACAAATGTATAGCTATTCTCAGTCGAGGACTACTTTGCAGTTGTTAGTGCGAGATCGTGCAACCCCATGCGGAGTCGAATCGGTGGAAGGCATCGGTCAGAGCGGGTGAAGTTTTTATGGGGTAGGCCCCATGAGAGGAGATTGGTCGTTATGTTTCTGTATAACTAGAAGTAGGGGAATTCAATTTTAATGCTGAATTTAGTGAGTCAGGTCCAGTGTATGAAAAATGTTTATTCGTAACTTTAGAAAAGACTGACCATTCCAGGCAAAGGCTTTTTTTATATTCCATGCTTGTAGCTATGTCTAGTTTCACATGGAAAATAACAGAAACAAAAGTAGTTACCTAGCAAACGGAAAGGAACAAGTAGAAAAAGCCTTCAACTTAAAATAAGATTTTTGTTTTACATGAATGATTATGTGATATCATAAACCTTCTGACTAGATTGGTGTTGTTGTGTTATGTGAGCCGGCGATGGAAGTGAAGTATCAATTTTGCAACTGATTTGCCTTCCATTCAACACTTGGGTTGGCGAGTATCCCGTTGGTAACGATGTTCTCATGTTCTGCATCAAGAACTGTTGGACCGCAGCTTTTGGTGGTAGGTCAGACTTTATTACAACTTGTTTGAAGGATTGAACACGTCTTTTTGTTATTTCATTGGTTGCTTGATGAGAAGGTGCTCCAATCAAGTGCACGATTCCTCTTTCTCTGCACCAAACTTAAAATTCCTCTGGCGTAAAACTAGCTGCGTTGTCAGTAACAATGGTGTGGGGATAACAAAAGTGTGCAAAATCCTCCTCAGATACTTTTGTAGTTACCTGAGTGGATGTTGACAAGGATTTTTTGATAGATGCATATTTGGAATAAGCATCAATCATAACCCACCAGTTGCTGCCCATGAAATTAACTGCATGGCCTACATGTTGTTGGCTCCAAGGTTGCTCAGGAAGCATCTATGGGTGATTGGCATATTTCGGTGGGAGTATTTGGTGCTCCGCACATGATGTATATTGTTGGAAAGTCTCCGCAATGTCAGAGTCAAGTCTTGGCCAGTAAATAGCTGTACAAGCTAGTTTTGTCATTCTCTCCATACCAAAGTGTCCAAGATGTAAAAGCTGAAGAACTTTGCATTGGAGACCCAGCTGAATGATCATTCTGTTTCTATATAGTAGAAAATGCTCTGTCTCAGGTAGCGAGTCAGCCAACTTTTGGTTTAAAGATTCCTGTAACTTCCTCAGTACTTGGACTTCCTTCCGTAGTGTATTGCATATCAGCTGCTAAAGTAAGATGGCAGTCCGTACACACGGATCTATTAGGCTGAGCGGACGACTAATGATGTCAGGGGTGCGTACACTGTCTGAATATTCTACATCCCCATGTTGCCAAAGCTTCCATCAGATTATGCTGGTAATCCGTTTAAAGCATCAGCATTCCGATGTCGCTAGGTCGATCTGTATTCAATGCTGCATTTATATTGGCTGAGTAATAAGGCCCATCTAACTAGTCCATTAGCAACAAGCGTTGGGGAGCTTTTGTTAGGTTCAAACAGTGCAAGAAGTGGTTTATGGTCTGTTACCAACATGAATTGTATTCCATACAAGTACTGGTGGAACTTATTTAGTGTGAAAGTGATTGATAATGCTTCTTTTTTGATTTGGCTATATTTCTTCAGTGTAATTCCTTAGGACTTTGATCTGCTGGAGATCGGTCTTTCTTTTCAACCTGCATCGAGCTGGAAAAGTACTACTCATATTCCAGAATCTGAAACATAATATGAGATTCCTATTTCCAACTTAACATCAAAATGAGTCAATGCTTGAATCTGTTGACAACATCTTTTCAATTCCGTTGATACTGGTTTGTTGTCTAGACCCCATCTCTATGGTTTGTCCTTCCAAGTCAGTTTTTGCAATGGTTCTGAGACTGCCGATCAATTTGGTAAGATCATTAATTTATAGCATTGATTCATTGGTAGGTTGGGTGGCCATTGCGATCTGCTCCGCTCACTAAAATATCATCAAAGTACACTGCAACTCCTGGAAGTCTTGTGTTCTTCTGTTCCATGATCTGCTGGAAATGAACTGGTTCTGAATCGATTTCCAAAGCTAATCTACTCTGTAGAGAGAATCCTTGGTGTGTAGACAAGGCTTTGTGGTGTTAAGAGTATTTGATTGTTGGCCTCTGCTAGATCTATTGTAATTCAGCGGTTTCCTGTTCCTAGTTTTCTGATAAAATTTTCATGAAGTGGGATGAGCTGCTTGTGAGTTTTCAGTTGCGCGTTTACTGTCTCAGAAAAGTTTCCACATGCTCTGATGTCTCCTGACACTTCTCCTGGTTGCTTCAGCTCCCTCGCCAGTACTATTGGGGTGTCATAGTCATTGAAAATTGTTTGTTCCCAAATATTTTTCAAAATTCCTGCATTTGCTTAGTCACCGAGTAGTGCAAATGGTACTGGGCAGGCTCTGCAGAATCTAGGTCTAGCCGCAGATCTGAACTTAATCTCCTGCTGGTATTCATTGAGACACCCAAGTTTATCTTTAAGCGAGTCTGGAAATTTACCACATAATTTTCTGCATTCCTTCTGCAATGCTGTACCAGGTTTGTCGCTTTTTACGGTTAAAATGGTTTTCTCATGTAATTTATCACCAATGAAATTTTTTAGCTGTTGAATAGGTGATTGTCCCAGTAGGTGGAGACATCGGACAGTGCTTATTACAAACTGAGGCGTCATGTCCTCTTTAAAAGGTAGTCTAGCTTTAATTCCACATCTTCCAATAGTCTCTATAACATGTCTTGAAGCTGATTTGTAGTCAACATGTGAAGGTAGAAGAACAGGCTTTCCTAATTGCTTTTAGGTATTTTGGGATATAAAATTGTGGCACGCTCTAATGTCAAGCTCAGGGGTGAGATCTTGCTCTTGCAGTTGTATATCCTCATGTTGTCCTGGAATGTATTTAGTGGAAGTCAATGTGGCGTGCTGTGTGACAATCTTCTCTACTGGTTTGGAATGAGTTATTCTCTTGTTAATGCAAGCTCTCAATTTGTCCAAGTTCTGAGCAAAAACTACATCTAGTTGTCTTCAAACAACAAGTTTCAGGTTGATGTCACATTCTGTCACATCTGTAGCATGGCTTCTTCTATTGTTCTTTGGCTGGATCTTGTATATGGTGCTGCAGTGGAGTTCAAGTCTTTCTTAGGTGAAACTTTAGTTCTTTGGCTGGGTGCCATAAAAGGTCTCTTTGGAAGCTTTAGCTGCTTCCTCAGTCTCCTGTGCAATTTCAATAGCTCTATTAAAAGTAAGCTCTTCGCCCTTCACACCAAAAAGTGATTTTAGTACAACTTCATTGCTCACAGAACATAGGAATCGCACCCTCAGTGCTTCATCCAGGGAGTCTTGAATGTCAGTAAATGGACATGTTCTAGCATCTTGGCGTATCCTTGCTGCAAGTTCTTGAATTGTCTTTTTTGGTTTGCGCTGCATGTCACTCAAGTAATTGTATCGTTCTCGCACAATAAACTGGGCTGTGTCATATTGTTCCCTCAAAAAGTCTGACTATTTCAGTAATTGTCAAGTTATTAATGGGAATTGCTGCAGTTAACTGAGCTGCCATGTTGCTTAGCTGTTTGTATAATGCTGGTTGTCGAGAGTTCAGAAAAACTCACGGAACCTTTTTTCTCCGGTATCGAGTTCGCAGAAAAAAAGATATTGAATCTGTCCATGTCGTTTGTGAGTACATCTGATGTTGGATCAAATTCATAAAATTTTGGTACAGCGATCACTGTTGTGTTCTTGTATTTTACTCCTTGAAGTAAAAGACTTATCAACTGTTGCTGTTGCTGGTATTCCCGTTGTCTTTATTCGTGCTGTTGCTGATTTTCTTGTGGTCTTTCTTGTTGCTGATGTGTGAACAGTTCTACAAGTTTATCAATCGCTTCACTCAGTGTTGGAGCTCCTAGCTGTGATGAGTAGTAACAATGGATTATTTTGTAGTATAACTGAATCACTAGAAGCGGGTGAATTCAATTTTGTTGCTGAATTCAATGAGTCAGTTACAGTGTTTGAATAGAAGTTTATTCATAACCTCAGAAAATACTGATTACTTGGGGCAAAAGTATTTCATTTATAGCCAATGGTTGTAGTCATGTATAACTTAATATAAAAACAAAACATAAACGAAAGCAGTTACAAAGCTAAGGGAAGGAAACGAGTAGAAAAAAGCCTTTAGCTTAAAACAATAAGTTGACTTTACATGAATGTTCATGAGACATCATTACAGTGGTTGAGTGTGCACAGGAGCAAAAGGTGGAGAGAGGGTCATTATGTCTGTAGTAGATGGTGTAAATCTACTACACTACAAGTTTTTTCATCCACAATTTTTGTAAAATGTTTCTTTTCAACTTAATTCCGACGAAGCCAATGAAAACAGTCATACAATGGGGCCCCCGGCAGTTTCTCGTGCGTGACTATAGTATTAAATGAACCGGAAGCCCGCTTTCCATCAGCAATACTATCAAAGCGAATGTAACTTCGATTTAATGAATACTAAAGAACTGAATATTTTTTATTCACGGCAGCTGATACGTTTTGGGGTATATAATACTGACAATGTGCCGTCAACACAAATTGCAACAGTACATCGGCACTGTGGCAGCCAACCAGAGTAAACGTTCATAGGCGAGCTTTCATTATTTTACGTTGGTAAGCTCAATTAAACCTGAAATACGAAACTATTGTTCTACCCGTTAACATGATAGTGAAATTTTTTTTACCTCAATAAACCAAAATATCTTCAAAAAATAACTTCCAAAAGCTTTCTTGATACTTCGAGCTTCCTCAACAACATCATTTTTGTCATATTATTTGCTCAAACTCCCTCAAATCAGAACAATAGTCAATCAAATTGTGATTACCACTGAAAAGTTCAACAATCGACATAGCTACTTCCGGTGGCATCGCTAAAGTGAAACTACACTGCCGGGGTCCCATTATATCCAATGCTCTCTTCTTTGCAGCATTATTAGTAAAATAAGCTCTTACCTTCAACAGCTGACTTCTTGTCATCATGAACTTCAACCTTTATATCTATAAAAGAGATGATTCTGCTGATGCAAAATATCGGACCGCTGGATCCCTAATCAATAGTAGAGTGTTACATGTACTTCACAAATGTTACTGCGTTGTTTGCTCTACCTTGTGGATAATGACTTTCATCTGTGACTACTGGCTCCAGTTTCACCTCCTCAGATTCTATAGCATGAAGAGAGTGTTTTTGTTTCAAAAAATAACTTTTTTCATTCGATGTTTTTAATCAAAACAGGGCAATATCGACAAATTGTCAAAACACAAACAAAACATGTCCCTATTTTTTCAGTTTACACATACATATATAATACAGCAGTCTCTTACCTTCAATTGCTGCGTTTCCATCAGCTCCCACCAGAACCTCTATATCTGAAATTGCATTCAACTTCTAATAGTTCACAATACCTTCTTAGTTGCGTACTCATCTATAGTGCCATATAAAATTACAAGTCATACTGTGTTGTTTTCTTACCTCTTGGATAATAACTTCCACCAGTACCTGCCATTCCTGGCTCCATCTTTACCATATCGCATTCTAAAATATGAATGTATTTCTAAGAAGATACACCCATAGGGATGGTTAGCACAGCTCCTTACACCTTCAATAACATGTGTCATTTCAACAATTTAACATGGCCCGATTAAAAATATGGGTCATTTGCATGAGGGATGGGGAGAACATCAACAAGGGTGTATGTAGATGTAAATAGCTGAAACAAATTGTGACATTTTCGGTAGCTACGGAGGCTTCCACTCTGGGAGGTGCAGTCAACCTTCAAATTACACGAATCAACTATTCAATAACTAATAGACTATACACACGTTTGGCCATCGGGACTGGCTGGATTACTTCTGAAAAAAGTAAGGAAGTTTTAGTTGCACCAAACAAGTATTCTAACAATCACTGTCACCCTTTGTTTTTAACTCAGTACACCTTATCCATGATGCTATCAGAGTTATCTACCCAGACTTTCAGAAAATTCATATTGGCATTACTTCAATAAAAAGTATCAACACAAACCTATATAAATAGAGTTATTTTGCTTGATGCTTTGATTATTACAGTCTAAAAACTTAGATTAGTAAATAAACAAAACAGCAAAAGCCAGTTACATCTACTGGCTGAGAAAAAAGTTACCATGTCTTTACTAACAGATCGTACAACATTACTTATATGCTATTTGTGACAATTTATAACATTTTGGATAATAACAATAGCCAGCGCCTGTTGTTTATGACTAGAGTTTTGTTACCTCCAACAAAAAGGAGCATGACAGGGTTTCTGCCATCTTGCAACTGATAAGTATGAACATGGTAACTCTTTGAACTTACATGGATTACACAAACTACACAAAAGGTTTACAAGTTGTTCTTAAAACCAAAACCCATAGAAAGTGATGTAGACTAATCTAATTTATGGTGAAGTATCAAAAAAGCTTGTGAGCTCGTTATTAAAGCTGAAAATTAGACGCGGATGATGATTTTTTTAATTTGCCATTTGGCAAATATGCAAAGAACCAATGGAAATGACAGGATCTATATGCTGATTCCATAGCCAAACTTGATGAGTTCTGTAAACGACATGTCAATCGATTTGTCTAGTGTCATCATTTATTGTATGAAAAGCAAGGCTGCCAAACAAATGAACAGTTTGCAACAACTCCTCATAATATAGCCAGAGACTGTTATCGCACAACACTGATCAAAGACTTGATACGTCAAGTTCTAATTCTACATAGGTGCAGCAAGTGACCAACTTTTATGCAGGCTGTTTGAGAAAACAAAAACATCAGAACATCAGGTACAGAAAACTAGGTTTAATTGCAAACGCACTACAGCTGCTACCAGCAGTGGAAATGAAAGCAACTAACACAAAAACAAACCAAAGGCTGCGCAGAAGCTGTGACTCATTTTCCCCTCACTTACCAGCCCTGGTGAGCAGTGTCATAAATGTCAGGAGCAAAATATTTTACATCCAAGCAAAAACTTTTGCGCATGGTACTCACAAAAATAAGTATATCCTTCCCCAGTTTTGGAGGAGCCAGTAAACATGTGTGCGAAGGGGCTCAGACTGCTAACCCATACAGAAATATAGTGCAGGGATAGCATAGAAACATAGCTAGTCAATAATGACCCTTAAAGGGTCGAAAATTACCTCTGTCATGCTGGTACGCACTGTACTGGGTCAGTACAAAATGTCTGCCTTGGACCAAGCTCCTACAAACAGCTAAGGAAACCCTCCAACCTGTACACAGGAGCTGCCCACCCAGTGCTACATTAAACTACAGACCACTAAATAGATGGAACTTTAGGACTCATCAGAGATCAACCGGAGCTTTCTATTGGCTGCCAGATCTTGAATCTGTCTGTTAACAACTTAGTACCTTCTTCGCTAAAATTTACATATCGTTATATTTTTTGTAACCTACTTTGTGCTATGCCTTACTTACTCTACACCATTATTATGTCAATCGATGCTTGTCATTCAGCTTGTATGAAGGCCGCAGGTTTCATTATTCATTACATGCATTCACGAGGTATATTGTCCTTACATTTGTCTTTCTACATTCTATTGCTTCCCTAGAGTCGAACTCAAACCAAAAAAGGTTATTAATAAACTAGCATGCTCTCTAATTGGTCTGAACTAAAGGCTCTTTTTATAACACAATAACTGATTATAAATGTTGAATTTTTATCACCGGTGTGCAAGTGGTTTCCCCCGGAAGAGAAAAAAACTCTTTTAACTAATGTTATCTCGTGGAAACCAGATCAAAATCCACTAAGATATTGATTTTCAGCTCATACCACTTGAATGATATTATTCATGCCTAAAAACTTCCAGTAACCATCTAACTTGCTTACAATAAAAAGTATTAGAAATGAAGTATTTTCATAAATGACTACAAGAATGAAACTGGAAGACTGGTGTACATGAATCAAATATTTTGATAACTATAAATATCACAATAATCAGTAAAAGTTGTACCAACCTTCTACGAGAGAGTCACCAGAACTTTCTCCTGCACAATGCTCATGTTTTGTGTTATTTAGATCCATTTTTCTCACTAGAACAGTTGGACAGCTAATTTAGTGCATGGAGCATGGAACATCCAAAGTGAAAAAAGTGAGAAATAACTAAATGAGATTTTAATTAGAAAAATAAAATGCAATTCAATTTAATAAAACATAAGAACAAGAAATGTCTCTAAATTAAAAACAAGTGCAAGGGTTTGACTGAACAGAGCTTATGATATGAAAAAATGAATTACAACTAAATAAGAACCTCAACCAAATAATCGAAGTTCAACCACCATTTGCCTGAAAACTAGGTTTATTCTAATCCAGGAATGAGCAATTTCACTACTCTAATCTCGTATTATATGTACCATACTTAGTGGGCAACCAGTATGTTCTATGAAACTTGTTTTACATGAGGAGTGGAATGTTGAAAACCCATCAAAATTCATCATTAAAGCCTCTTTCCCTGCAGAGAGTAGTTAAATAAATGCGCTATGGAGGAGTCCTGCTCAAACTCCACAACTGCAACAAGGCCACGGCTCCGAATGAAAACTCATTGCTTCCGAATGGAATGCAGTTATTGTCTTGTGTAACTTGTAAAAGGTAACAGCATTAAAGCATCTAGCTTTCCAGGCGTATCCATAGGCCTATGTAGAATTCTGATACAGTAAAAAGCTTCGCCTATTATAGGCAGATGCACACAAAGTAAAAGCGCATTTAGCCAACAATAAGGAAGTGGAACATGAATGGTCAAATGAACACAAATAAATATAACCGGCCGCAAATAAAGTAAACAAGATTAAATAGGTTAAATACTGAGAGGTGGAAGGTAGAGTTTACGAGCAATACTGCGAAGACATGGTTGGTATTCCACCATCAACCTCCTGCGCTGGGTCCCTAGGGCTTGGTTAGCTTTCGATCCAACATTTCAGGTATTTTCGATTAATTACCCTATAGCATTAGGCTTGGTAACATCTGAGACTACTCTGGGCTTTCAGGCTAAATTAATTATTGCTGGCTCAGTATAGGCTGACTGCAGGGCCGGTCAGGTGGTTGCAGGGCCAGCAGGGCTGACTATGAAGCTGTAAGCTTCAAGGCAAGTAGGATTGACTGCAGGGCTGGTACGGTTGACCGTTGAACCCGTAGGGTTGACTGCAGGACCGGCAGTGAAAATACCTGCTTGCTAGAGTGATTTCTGGCAGTGAAAGATTAGTGGAAGGTTGGCTTGACACCCAGCAGTGGTTTAAAGGACTTTGGTGGTCACTACACCATCTAGGACATTATTTTTGTTTTTAATGAATCATTATTAAAGAAAATAAGACTAAATATGTGTTTTGGCAGCTCTTGTAATCAGAATGATTTATTGCATGGAATTAGATGGTACAATAAACTTTTGTGATTGTGGTAAAGCTTCCTTCATAGAAAGGGAGTCCTCATGGCTTCCAGTAGCTCAAGAGCAACTTTTCAGGTCTGGGTAAAGCAAACAAGAGTAGGAAGGCACTGGCAAACTCACTAAAGTGGTGCAGGTAGGGCAAGGAACTATTTTTCATATGAAAGACCGTTTTCAGTTGTTGGGTGATAGTAATCTTCACTGTATCGGCGGGGTGGTCATGCGCTCCATTGGGGAGACGTTTCAGTGTTGTTTGGCCTGAATTTCCGGGAAAACAGCTTACTGGCAAGAGTGGTATCGCACTGGCTGTGGTTGGGTGAGAAAGCTGAGGTAGGGCAAACTTTTCAAGGAAAACAAAGGCTCCGGTGACAGGGGCTCCTCTTCATAAATTAACTGGACTGGTGATTCTGACTCAAGCAGTCTTAGGCGTTGACATACTCTCCTCACTGCACTCCTCATGTTCGGTAAGCAGTTGGGTTTCAGCGCAGTCAGAGATTGTCCTTGTCTTGAGCTGTGTATCAATTTCGTTTCAAGTGTCGTTATCATTACCGGGTGTATACCCAAGTGCTTGCTGAACATTAGGCATTTTCGGACCAAGAACGTTCATGCCAAAACGGGCAAGTTTTTCGTTTTTTGGCGAGTACAAAACCTGATTTTTGAAACACTATACTGAACGGTGGTTTCACCGTTCAGGGGGATGTTCACTATACGACGTTCTTGCTCCGAATACGTACAGTTCTGCTATAATAAATATTTTTGCATAACATGAGCCCTTTTACGAAAGCAACCATTTTTGCTTAGATGCAACACATATATATATATATTAACTATAATAATTAATTATTGTTTTTATCATTATGGATGGTGATAAAAATTATTTTTTTATTTATTGAAGTATTATTATAGTTGTTGTTAATTATCATAATAATTATTTATCACTGCTATCTTCTGTTGTTAGTTAGCAAATAGATAAAAAACGATCATGATTTTTAAATAACTAAAACTTGACAAACTCCGGGGGCGGCCATCTTTTTATTTGTTTCCGGATTTTTGCGACTAGTAGACAACAAGGGAACAAAACTCCTAATATATAAATTTGCATTTTTGAACGTTCAACTCACAGAAATTATGCCAAGAACGAGCGTCAAAATTGCATTCGGAAGCACTTTCCCGTACCAATTTTTTCGAGGCAGGGACGTTCTTGATCCGAAAATGCCTATTGTCTATCACGTGTTTTACACATGCCATTTTATTTGACGTACTTGTCGTAGTTGCTGCCATTCTCAGCATATCCTACAACACCCTTCATCACTTCGCTTGCAGGTGTTTTAGAGGCTATCGGGGCTGCTAGCAATTTTTTTAAAATACTGGGCCAGTTCACCACTGGCCTCGTTTCAGATAATTGTGTCGGTGTTTAGTAGAATGCTGTTGGCGTTGCTGATGAGATCATCAAAGTTAATGAACTGTTGTATGGGATAGTCAACCTCTCCAGAAGCGACCCCACCACAGCTAGTTTCCTTATAACGATCATCAGCGCCTTTATATCTATCATTAAGCGGAATGTTATCAGATAGTTTCATATTTATTCTGTATATAATACATTACGTAAAGCGGAGAACTAAATTATTCCATGTCTACAAGAAACAGAGTGGGCTCTAAAGCCTGGTTTCCATGCATGTCCCAAGCACTCGCATGCTGTTGCAAGTCGAGCGCAGAAGCTTCTGCCACAATCTATGATTTATGGAAACCGTAATTCCGCGATGTGACCCGGTTCCCTGCGAGGTTGCCGCGGCGTCCCGCGAAAGTTGTTTGCCAAATACATTTCTGTGATTTACCCACGACTGGGACTAAGTTTCGTGTCTTTTTCATAAAAGATCAGGGTTAAGGTCAGGAAAGTTAAACATGGCCGAGACAATTAGCCTTAAGTAAAATCAAAATGTAGTAGTATTAGTAACATAAGTATAAAAATAATTATTATTTTTTGTCATTGAAAAAAAAATTGACTAATCGATAATGATAATTTTTTTACTTCATTCATATAAAACCTATAGCTTGTAATAATAAAAAGTGCAACAATAGCAGTAGTTTGTTTTTTGATAATGATAATAAATAAGGATTGAATAATTGTATTAAATATTATATGTAATAATAGCTACCAGTGACAAATATAAAATAACTTTAGAAATTTTCACTTGTGAAATTGTTATGATTAATTAAATAATAATAATACTATTGAGTCGATCATTATTATGAATAATAATGATAATAATTTAATAATATTGGCCTGGTATAATTGTTATTCATTACTTATTTACTTAAACTGCAGTAGCAATAAACTTATATTATTATTATTATTATGGTTACCTCTTATCATTAGCATAATAATTATTAACATAAAAGCTCTTTGCATGATAAAAATAGCTAAGTTTCACATATTGATGAAAAGAATTAATAGGATGATAATAATATTAATAACTAAATCTACCACGTATTCACAAAAAAATAGTAGCGCGGGCGTCACCAAATCCAAAAGTATGGAAACCAGGGGATCGCAAACCCTCGTGAGTCGCCAGAGCTTGCAGGCGCACAACTTCCAATGCCGCGATTACTTGGGAGATGTATGTAAACTAAGAAGACAAGGTACAAGCTCGTTTGAATCATCATCTTTTCAAAGCCACTCCGGAAGCCAAACTGGTTGTAAAGAATCCCAAGTTGACTCCGCCTGTATCTCGTATCAGGGCATGTTAAATCCTACTTACAACCACCAACTAGACTGAGACTGCAGTTCTGGACTATCTGATGACACTAATTGCTAAGGGTTTCAATATGACAATCAAGGGGACGACATTACCTGGCAGTTTATCAAGAGTTTTGGCATTCAAAGGATAGACACGAAACAGAGCTAACACACAAGGGCATCCAATCGATCGCAACAACAAAAAACAGGCGCAGGTGACCGTCTTCTGTAGACAAGGAAGGATAGCATTTCTAACTGGGTTCATTCTTTACTGAAGCGGCTTTCCACCCTCAACCTCTTCACAATCTAAGTTTCACATCAAGCTGGCCGCGTGAGAATACACTCTTGAAAACATTTGCCTGAAGTAAGATTACATACTGGAACTTACCATGGCTAGAGAACTAGCTCAAGACTATCTCAGCCACATTAACTATAGGGCTCACACTACAAAGGAAGTCACGGTTGATAAGTTGGACTTTAAAATACACATTGGAGCCATGTAAAAGTGTTTTAGGACCGTACTTGTATTTATAAAGGCCAACAACAAAAAAGACATCGCTTACAAGTTTCCCAAATTTGCCAACATCAAGGTAGACATTGACGGAGCCATTAACTAACAGTTTATTTCCGACTATCAGCTCAAGTACTTCTACGGTCATATATATATCAACGGTGATGATATGCGGAAATACACACGAACAGTATATGAGGATATAATCTTTTCATTACTTGTTACGCTCGGTCAATCCCCCTACGAAGCCACTGCAAGCAAAAAAGTGATTCATTCTTAAGGCATTATTATTACGATTTTTTTAAACTCACTCTTCAGTATATTGATAAAACTCAAGATAATTTTAAATAGCATCAGTGAACTTATCAGCTTCTTCTGCTTGACAATTTGACGCTAATTGTGATTGTGAAGAGTAAACTTATAAATTTCATCTGCTTTAGCTATTGTTGCTGTATTATCATGTATGTACTAGTTACTAGTAGTAGTAGTGCGCCGTATCATTCAATGTATTGACAAACAAGCAGTAGCAAGTAAAAACACCCACATAAAGTTGCAGATATTATCAATAATTATGTAGTAATACATCAAACCATACCGAGTATATTAAACATATTACACATTTAGGTCCACTAACCTGAAGCGTGTAGGCATCACTCTATCAACTATTACTAGTGACTGTTAATTTCCACTACTACTAGGCCTATCTACGTGTGCGCAGCTACTAACCGCTGAGCCGTGAAGAAAATACACTAGCTCATCATTGTTTATCATTGAGCCACCGCATTTGCATTAATTTCGTTTTAGGAGTTGAGCTATTGATTAGCCTACAGCAAAATGTTACTAAGCTATCAATGGATCGTGTGCTAATGCATTGTAACATTCAATCGCAGTGAAACTGCAGCATTACTAGTAGTAGCCTGCTTGCAGTCCGAAGTGATGGAATGAACACCACAAGTCAGGTTAATGGGGATTTAGTACACTGTGTGTACCTGAGAGTGCACTGCATTTTATAGCTAGTTTAACTTAGTTTTCCAAATCTGATTTTCATACTAAAAACTGATATCAATCTGCCCTGAAAGAGCTGGTGTTTGCATTAGTGCTAAAAAAATAGTTTACATTTGATTAAAACATAGAATAATTGATTTTTAAAAAGTGTTTTGAGTTGAAAGTTACATTTAGTGGCTTTCCATGAAGCGACGCCGTAGCGCTAAGCCGTAGCGCCACGGGTTTTCCCCTCTTGGAAATGGCTATATCGCTACTGAAGTCGTGATTATGTGGCGCTATTGAAAGTCGCTACTAAGTAGCGACTTATAATAACGCCAGACCACTGAAGCGTTATGGAAATAGGGAATGCCGTAGCGCTACTGGTTTGCACATGCGTGTATTGTATTTCCAGCATCACTGCAGTCAATATAATTAAATAATTTGGACAGAAATTTCAGTGCTATGAGACAGTTGCCTTTCAAGACCACTTATATTAATTAAAAATGATGCAGAATTAGTGATCACAAATATATTTATGTGTTTTATTTTATATTAATTGTTTTTTTCCCTATTTTAGATATTGATAATAATAAAAAGTAAGTAATAATAAATAATCAATTGGCCGTGGTTAAATAATAATAAATATAAATAATTATTTTCAGTTTAATAAATAAATTACACATTAGCCAAGCACTGCTGCTTCAAACTTTTTCCTGTGGAGTATGTAGCATTAGATGAGACAAACACAAGAAAAGCATTTAAAACCAATTGTTTGTGGAAACAATTTTCCTTCACACGGTAGTTTCACTCATTGACTCATTAGCTCAAAGTCGCCGTTGACTCGCTAATTAGGGTTCATGACCTTTGGCTTTCTGTAATTGCTGGCTCATGGAAAAGCGTGATGGTTTATCGCTATTGAGAAGCACTGAGCCATGACACCATTATGTAGCGCTACATGGAAAGTTAGTATATGTTTCCTTTCGCCCTGTGACTGTATCAACCAAGCGCAGCTCTTAATTAACTTATTATAGGCCTGTAAGTAAATTATTATGATATCCGATGTGTATATATGAACTGTATAATCTGTGTATTCTGTATAAACTGTATAATCTGTAACCATTGTGATTATCATAATGATGATCAATCAACTTATTATTGGTAATAATAGTAACAATTATCAATAATAGCAAAAATACGTTTTTATATTCAACATTAGGAATGATAATAGTCAGGCTGAAAATCATTTCAGCAATTTTGTGATAGCCAATCAGTAAAACTTTATTTTTCCAAAACTATTTCGGTGTTCTACATTTTTGCATGTTCATTTAAACATAAGCATATTTGAAGTGTTTAGAGCATGAGCTATATATATGTGTGATTAATGAAATATAACTTCAACATTAAACAGCAATCTCGAAACACAGTATGCATCAGCAGATCTAATGCAATGTAGCTTGATCTATATCAGTGTTTGTGAAAGAAACTAAACAATTATTAAGTTAGTGACACATCTTTAGGAACATACAGCGTACACACAAACAGACGTAGTTGCCAATTATTTTATATGTGGTGAAAATGCATGGCTGATACACCATCAGGACGTAAATAACTTTTCCAAGGTAAAGCAGGCGGCAGTAGCTGCTATGATTAAAGGACTATATAGCAATGTAATCAATACAATGTAAAAAATCACCCGTCTCTTAGTCAAACTATTAAAACAAATCAAGCTGTATTTTTTGATCTTGGCAGAAACTTAAATCCCTCTCAGCCTTTAGAAACTATTGTGAATAATGTAAGATCTTCTAAACAAAGGCTCAAATTTGTATAATGTCAGTATTTGTTCAATATACACTCTTTGACTGGCTACAGAATATTAATGGATAAGTCTAAAATGCTGGGGTGATAACCTATATGCTTATAAACTATACAAAGTCTCATTTGCTGTCTGATCTACTGCCTTTTCCAATTAAGAAAACAAAATCACAATAATATGAAGGCAAATCGCTTTCAGAAAGTCAGGCGTGACCTAATGTAGGGATGTCCCAAGTAAGTTTAGCTCCTATGAAATGCTTTTTTGAAGGTTTGGAATTATCACCATGCAGACAGTACATCTTTCAGCTTCTATACAATATTTTAAACATTCAAAAAACAATAACAAGATTCAAGCCTCGCTAGAAAGCAACTGTCTCTAAAATGCTGATGATCCGTCCATCATGAGCTTTTTATGTCCCTTAGAACTAGTGTTCAGGTAGCATTTGTGCATTTCTTACTTGGCTGTAAATGTGCCGCTGTCTTTTTGATGTGTTATCTCGTGTATCTGTAGAGCGTATTTAGTTGTGGCTTTGTAGTCACAGCGCTGCATAAGTATGTTTTATGCATAGTATGAAGTCTCAAATTATGTCTATGTAGATCATTACTTCTAGCCGCCTTATAGTCACAATGCTTGCTTGCATATGGTTTTCTCTCCAGTATGCGTTCTCATATGACACTGTAGTTGACCATTACTTGTGGCTCTATAGTCACAATGAGTACATTCATACGGTTTCTCGCCAGTGTGAGTCCTCTTATGCTTGCCGAGTAAATAATAGGTTGTAGTCTTATAGTCACAATGTTTGCATGCGTATGGTTTCTCTCCGGTATGCTTTCTCATATGATACTGTAGTTGACCATTACTTACAGTTCTATAGTCACAATGAGTACATGCATACGGTTTCTCGCCAGTGTGAGTTCTCATATGTATTTTTAGACTGGAGTGAGCTGTAGCCCTGTAATCACATAAGGTACATTTGTAAGGTTTCTCTCCAGTATGGATTCTTGTGTGCATCAGCAGGGCACTATTGGTTGCAGCTTTATAATCACAACGAGTGCATTCATACGGCTTTTCTCCGGTGTGAGTTCTTACATGAAATTGTAGAGTACTACAAGCTGTAGCCTTATAGTTGCAAAAAGAGCATTCATACGGTTTCTCTCCAGTGTGAGTTCTCTTATGCTTTTCCAGAAAATAATGGGTTGTAGTACTATAATCGCAATGAGGGCAGGCATATGGCTTCTCTTTCGAGTGAGTTCTCATATGACATTGCCGGTCAAAATTAGTTGCAGCCCTATGGTCACAAACAGAGCATGCAAATGGTTTTTCTCCAGTATGAGTTCTCATATGCCTGTGTAGATTATTGCTACGCGCAGTTTTGTAGTCACACTGAGTGCAGGCATATGGTTTCTCTCCAGTATGAGTTCTCAGGTGCCTGTTTATATCACTGCTAGCTGTAGTCTTATAGTCACATTGAGTACAGGCAAATAGTTTTTTTTTAGTATGAGTTCTCATATGTATCTTCAGTTTACTGTTACATCCAGCATTGTAGCCACATTGATCACAGATGAATATCTTGTTTGATTTGGCTGAATGAGACTCTAGATGTATAGTGAGCTGTTGTTCATTAGTACACACCAAATCACATGTCTTACACTTCAGTGAGCCTGGAGTATCAGTTGTTGATGGAAATGGACTTAGCTTTGTAGCTGAAACACACAATGCATGCATTTAGCACAGCTTACAGAAAAGTTCAGTGCTAATAGTAGACAAATTTTTTTTCACATAAACAAAAATAAACAGCATTTGATTGGCTTGAAAAACATCAAAACTGAACCGCATGGATTGAAAACACAAAAAAAATCGTAAAAGAGCCAAATAAATGTACAAAACATTGGAAGCTAATAATTATAGCTATGGTTTGAATGCAACATTCTAACACCTAACAAACTTAACACTATTCCCTATCTTAAGATCTAACGGAGGCAGCTTTGTCAACTGAAACAAGCAGACAACTCCGATTTAGGTTAGTTGGAATCTTGAAATGGATACTACAGAGCTCTGAGAGCCTGGAAAAGGCATTAGTCGTGGGACAGGATTAAGTGCGAGAGACTGTACTAACTGAACAGAAGTGGATACAAGGGGTGGATACAAGTGTGGATTCATGGGTTGATAAAGAAATGGATACAGGGGTGGATGTAGGGGTGGATACAGGGGTGGGTACAAGGGGAATCATCAGATCTTTGTAAGGAAACTTTTGTGGGCGAATTTACTGCAATGGTTTGCTTCAACTTCCAAACAAAACTTGAGAGGAAAAACAGCTCATGCGTGCGAAAGTCCATAGGATGATCCAATGAGAAGTAAAATGGACAATAAAACTTGGGGTTTGGCAGTGATAGATCCTGTAATGGAGTTTGGGCTTGTTTCTACAAAAGTCCACTATTCTCAAGTATTATGCCTCTGGGCTATGGTGCTGCTCAACAGTGACAACTAGGTAGAACACCATCGAATCATTAGGCATAGGCAGAGCCCTCGGCTCAAACAAAGTACACAGAGTGGTTTGAATATTGGCTTTTATTCCTCAATAACCAAAGTCTTAGGGTGGCAATCCACTAAGGTGATCGGCAAGACATCAGTGAATGAAGGGAATGAGTATATACAATTCTAGCCCTTTTATAGGTAGCTGGCAGAAAGTGATTAGCATAAAATTATATAAGAAAACGAGCACAGAAAGCAATTAGACCAACAACATTACATACATAAATAACAGACAAATCAGGGGTTAAATTCAATAGGTGCCAAGTGGCTAGAGACAGAGTCCTATCTCCTACTGTCCAACCAGAGATCTCTGCAGGGTCCAAAGGCTGTGGTTAGCTTGTGGTCTTGGTATCTGTTGATACGAGGAATGGTAATTCCTGTTCTAGAGCAGGATCCGAGATGGTTCAAAAGGTCCTCTACTATGGCGGCCATCTTTGACCGGCCCGTTGTCACCATACCGGGTCGAAAGGGGTCAATATATCAGCCCTGCAGGGGTAAATACCGGCCCTGCAAGGGTCAATACCGGCCCTGCATACTGTGCTACTGGAACAGTAAGACTTTTCACTGCCACAGCAGCTTTCCAAGAGCTGTGGGTGGAACTTTAGCGCACTGGTGTGGAGATTAGAGTTGTAAGAAACCAGTTTACTTCTGCCATTCATCAAAACCTACCACAGTACTTCATTTTAGGAAGCTTCCTTCACAAATTATTTGTCAAACTGTCACACAAAAGGGGAAACATAAGCTAAACCTTTGAGGCATCTCTTACAAGTGTGTGAACTAGTTTTAGTAATACCAATATAACTTAAGGATAATAACTGCTAAATTATTTATCGAATTCAATACACTACATGCATTATGCCATTGAGTTCACCAATCCGAGGCATTTAAAAAATATCTTACCACACAAAGTATATATAAGTTATTGAAGCAGTCAAAATTATACATCCCAAAGCCTTTGGTTTACCAATATAAATAATTCAATATATACTTACCTGAACTAGCTGTCTTTCCATCAGCTCCAACCTCAATCTCTATATCTGTATTTCAAAATTAAAAGAGGAAACATTTATTTCCGTTTTTTGAAAAGATCTTCATTTGACATGATTGCTAATCGGTGGTGCAGCACTATAATACAATCACTTGATTGCACTCTCACCTCTGGGATAGTAACATTCACCAATACCAGTAGCCACTGGTTCCGTCTTTACCATATCGGCAACTGCAAAAAAAAGCCTAAGTTTCCATTTACATAAATTATTGAAATAAATTTTCCACAGACAAAAAGTATAGAGGTTTGCTGAGTTTTTAGATATACGACATGTGGCTGTTAGAGCCTGCCAGCACTGATCACCTTTTTGTTGAGTTTCTGAATACTGAAGTAAAGTAATCAAAGTGTGGTCAGCCATTTCAAGCGCTGTTTTATATAAGGACAACTCCACTGGACCCAAATTTCACAAAAGCTCATATTAGCCATCGTTGGCTAAAAATAGTTTTCAAGCATTTATTCAATTATTGTTGCATAAATGAATCTTTTTTTGCAGTTATAGATGTGTGAGCATCTTTTGTTTCAATCTAGCACAAAATTTTATTTTATTAGATTTAATTTGGCAGTAGAATTTTGTTCAAAACTTTTAATCGTCACTGGAGCAGGAATGAACAAGGAGTTATGTCCCTTTCGGAGGGATAACTCTATATTGAACAGTACCGCGCATTGAGAAGTTTGCCGATACGTTTACTACTGATTACAAGCCCTAAAATGCAAAAATTTTTGCCTTCAGCCAAGTGAGCTTACGTGACCTTTTCTAATTGTATACCGAGCGCACAGTCGCGTTAGTTACCATATGGCAGACACCCGAAACACCAAAATGCCTTTGGTTTTGTGACGAAACGAAATAATAAGAAAACAAGTGGAATGTTGGTTATTTATTTTACCTCATACTTATTATTATTTTTCTTTTTGATAATCATGTAACTGAATAACAAAAATTCGTAATAGACTTTTCTTAAGTGAAGTTTGAATAATGTCAAAAAGTAGTATGCTCATTTGAAAAAAAAATGATTGATTTCGTTGATACCGTATAAAATAAGTATTATTTTTGGAATATTCGTTATTATTATTTAAACTACTTCGAAACTATAACTCTATGAATTACCTTTGGCTATTATTTATATCTAACATTAGTAGTTATTTAAAGTTTCATATGAAAGTTGAATGGTTCAGGAAAAATAGTTTTTAGTTCTTATTTTTTATGATAGACATGGTAATACAAGCACTATATTTCGGCCCTTAGTACTTAGCTTCAAATCAAATGTTTTTTCTGTAAAATTCCTAGTGGGCTAAGAGACATCCTGAGCTTTCAGATGAATGGTTGTTTTAAGCTGCAGTTTGTCAATCTGCAGCGTTATTTGCGGTTAAAAATGAACATTTTTTCTATAAGTCATTGTGTAGTCACTCGATTGTTTGGCTCCAGAGGATCACGTGATGAGAGCAGTTGGCCACACTTTGATTACTTCACTTAGACCTCGAATGCTCGTCGCATCAACTGAAATTTAGCTTACTGTAACTTCCATTGATTGCCGAGTGCATCATCTTCGGATTGTGGCAGTGGTCATTTATAATAAATAACAGGAATGTTTCATAAATGAAGTTAAATCGTAAGGGTGTCAAATGAAATCTGATTGGATTAGGTCTACTGAAGGCCATTGCAACAGGAATAAAGAATCCTTACGAAGATGCCCCATCAAAAATTGATTCTGAGGTTTAATTTTGGGCTTTACTGTTACGCGCCATTTTTCATCTGGCTTGAATTTGCACACTGAACGCATAAAATCGGAATTAGTGGTTTCACAATCAGCGCTTGTTTATTACGCAAACTCCATGTGAAATAGCAACAACAGATAATTGCAGGATTTGTCAGGTAGTCCAATCTGATCGATCACAATCACAAGGATCATCTTATACTCTTTACATCAATAGGGTAGAAAAAAATTGTGCTTGCTTTGGTGAGTTAGGGAACAATAAATGGTATTCATACAAGAATGGACAGTAGTATGTAGGTAGAATAATGATAACAATAAAGAAAATGATAAAAAACAAAAATAAATGGCGGGAGCTGATTGGCCAAATAAATACAGTATGGCAAAGACGTAAAGAGACTTCCGATCCGAAGATGACAATTTTAAGCAGTGTAAAATTTGGCGAGCATTTCTGGAAGAGGAGTACTTTGCAGGTTTGTAGATCAGCACTGAGTAGCCCGAGAGGGTTATTCAATACAACAATCTGCTGCTTAATACTTGAAATTCAAAACTTCAACAAAAGATTGTTCAATGCTGGGATGGTTTAACTTTACAAAATTTTCACAAAGCCAGGGAGTGAAAAATTGAATAGGGTACATGTAGAGTATTACATTCCCAAACTCACAGCAGTCAAGAAACTTTCAAGTTAATTGCCATCAAGTGTGTTGCAAAAACTTGAATCTCATCTTCCCTAAATATATTAAAAAGTTTAGTTGCGAAATGATATGGATCAATGAAAAGTTGTAAAGGAGTGTAAAGTAAATCCAGTGGTATATTGGGAGGTAAAAATGTAGTTTAGTAGTAAGCGAGTTGGTAGATTTTGAGTGGAAAACCAACTATTGAATATTTCTAGTTCAAATTTGTGACTTTTGTACACTCCAGTATTATTTTATGTTACATTGCCATTCACTAATGGGAGCACTATCTAGCTCTTTGTGTATTATTATGATTTGTTGAGATAGTTTGCATTCTCTCTAGCACATTAAGACAATTCAGTGATAAAAGTAACACCATTTTTTAGTTCGTCTCAATTACGGCCAGGCTCATCCAAAATATAATTGCACTCTCAAAACCAATTTTGAGTGGTAGAATATCAACATTTGATCCAGATCTATCGATGTTTATGCAAGGAATTGTCTACATTCATTTCAGCTATGTCTGCATTCACTCCTGCCGCCGTTTACTCCAAAACTAGCTAGTCAATGAAAACCAAAATAATCATGTATCTTATTGAAGCTAGATATACTATGGCACTAAACTCAGGCAGGGTTGCTCACCACTGATTCCCCTCTCTATAACAGCACCATTGTCAAGAGGGGCTGACAGTGATACATCAAACAGCTATTACAGTTCAACCGATAATGATTACATGATGCGGTAAAAGGATTCATATATGAATTTGTCCTCCACGCAAATTTCAAGTGTCCAATTACAGTTTTGGCAACAACTTTGCAACTAATCTACCAATCAGAAAAAAATTTATTCTCCAAGCAGCCAATACAATTTCGCATCTGATTGTCCATCAATAAATTTCTTAAATGTACTCTACTCACTGATAACTAGCTATGAAGGTGACACAAATTTGGTGCAACTGTGCAAATTCGCCCGGATATTTTAATAATTTTTGACAATTACAAATGGAACACCAACGTCTTATCTACTCACTGACCTATTGTTTTGCTGATTCAGTTTAGTATTTCTAATAAATTAGAGTTTGTTTCCAAAGCTTACTAATGATTTGTGAGCGGTATATAAACACGCGACAATGTAGCTCAAAGACTCAATTCAGTAATTGCAGGGAACATCACACACTACCCAATGTTTTGGCTAAATAAAATTGTGGCTTTCCATAAGCTATCATTTGCGGTAGATGCCTAAAAAAAGCAAACCGCAATTGTTTTTTATTAAATTTTTTATTATGAAAATGTAAATTTGGACATTCGAAAACCACTGTTGCTAATAATTGTTATATCATAAAGATAACGGCGTCCAGCTCATAAGTTGGTTCCAAATTTATTCACTGAAATTCAAGTTGAAAACTTGAGCTTCTCTGCCTATATCAAATCAACTGCTTTTTAATCAAAGTTACTTATTTCTCAATTATTTTCCGTACAAGGCAATCATGGATGTGGCACGAACAATTTTTGCAATGATCGAGAAATAAAAAAATTGTTGTAATAGCTAACGTCCCTTTTGAACAAAAAATGTCAAAACCAACTTGTATGCCTGATTGTCTAATGTATTGACATGCAACAGACAGTAAGTAATGTACAGGACAAACTCCGAACCACCAATTGTATAACTTGGTTGCTAGGAAGCTCTACCATATTTATAATCTCCAACTGTTACTTTTACCTTTTACTCCCTATTAGCAATTATTCACATACAACTGTAGACAAAGAGCATTATGTAAGCATGTGATGTAACTGTTTATATAAAAGCAGCTGCAAGCCCTTAGCTCGTTAGCGTTACCTTTGAACTGTTTCTATTCTATTGAATAGATGCTTTGAACACTCACTCAAGTTCTTACTTGACCACTATCTACAGATGCACACAATAACTACAGGCTCCACTGCTCAGGAGGACAATAGCTACACGGCTCACTGTCGAAATAGCCGAATATTGTCCAAACGAGCGAGCGGTGGACAACATCCAGACTTGTTTAAGCTGCTGTCAGCCAGCTATGCTGACAGCTAGGCAGTGATTTGGGCGGAGTGCTAGCAAGCCTGCCTAATAATACAGACGGCTCTGGTCATAGACGCCTACGAGGTAGTGCAGGTGGCTACCGAGAGTGGCTGGCCCTGTCACTATAAAATCCTGCACAGTAACAACAATACCTATAAATACAGCTATTTTTTTTACATATACTATAGTATGCATAAAAAGGCAAAACTTTGCTAATGTTTGTCAGCTGTAATTGGGACTTTTACTAACTCATTTATTCTGGAAGAATAAAAGCATATGTACTCAATAGCACTGAGTTATGCGTCTCAGCCGAGGGCTCACTACTGGTTGTAGAGTAGCAATACTTTGTCTTGTATTCATTCGGTACATCACTGACCCTGTTGTTGTAACAGCTAAAACTAACAACTGGTGGCAGCACGCTACCAACCTCAGCTAGTGATTTCCAGCCCCCAAAATCCACTAAACTATTTATCATAAAGCGATCACATGATGTAGACAAGAAAATAATTTTACTGGAGAGTCATATTCAAATAAATAAAATAAAATCATATAACGTACCATTAGCTTATGTTGCCCAACGATGGTCATGCGTCACTGATTTCGCATCACCGCAACAATACCATTCAAGGGCGGATCTAGCAGTGGTGCCACTGGTGCCATGGCACCAACTCAAATTATTTAAGAAAATAAAAAAATTTCAGTTAAAACCGATTTATTTTGACTACGGAACAAACTTCTTGTCTATTGCTGTTAAATGGGAACAAAGTTCATGCAGCTGTTAGCAACATACATAGACGTATCACTCTGAAAGAGCTTAGATGTGATCTATTCTATCATCAGCTAGTAACAGTATTTACTTCTGTGGAAATTCCGGATTTTCTTTTCCGGTACAAGTCACAAGCATGCAAGCAATTCTCCCCAACCAGCAAAGAAAAGATAGCGCACATTATTGACTTATTGGCAACAAAAGAATGTTTCAAAGTAAGTATCTTGTCGCTGATTGAGTTTTCCACATGGATCTTCACTTTTTGCACCATATTTTGCTTGTTTATGATTTGTCATAATTAGTATATTACTAATTATTAATTAAAAATAATTAAAAAATAATAATAATAATAATTATTATTATTATTAGTTTACTACTACAACAATGATTTATTATTTATTACTAATAAAAACTATTAACATACATAGAGCATTATTACTTACTGGTATCAAATCAGTTTCCTCATGATGCTAAAAGTAAAAATGATGATAATCACAGTAAATAATAATTTTTACCAAAAACATTTTTTATTACTTAGTAACCATTTCCTGAAAAATGAGTGTTGCTCTAACAACGAAAACGCTTACAGTTGGTTTCATAAAACTTATGAGCTTTGTCTCACGTTTTAAGCATCCTAAAAAGTTGATAGACAGGTTTTTCATCAATTAAACTGGTGCACACATGCCTCTAAAAAATGATTGATACAACTTTTCACTCAGTTTGCTCCGTTTTTTTCTTTTGGTTATTTAAATGATCATTTATGGTTTACAATATTGCAGACAACAATGATCGATTAATACATATCCGCTTTGTGTCTTTTTTTTTCATTACAGCTACGAACAAGCGATTGATCAATTTGCTGGCTAAAACAGCCGAAGGATGATGGTGACCCTTTCAAAATGGCAGTGATTGTTATTGTGTACTGTCAGGCATCAGGATGAGAATTAAACTACAAAATTCATGCCTCATGCACAGCACTTTTTATCAGTTACATTCCATGATAGAAATATAAACTTTGAACATGTTGGATGTACTTTTTCAACAATGCAATTATGTAGCAAAACTGTCAAATACTTCCAGCTTCTTAGAAAACTTGGTGTTGTTATACCACACATTTACCGTTTCGGCACGGGGCTGCGCCCCGCACCCCACTTGCGGGGGCGCTGCCCCCTAGCCCCCGCCAGGGCGCTGCTCTGGACCCGCCGGGGGCCTGCCGGCCCCCTGCACCCCCGGCCAGATATTGGCACCAACTAACTGTCAAGGCTGGATCCGCCCCTGCCATTGTCAGCAATGCTTAATTACTGTGACCACAAACCATTGTTTTTTTTAAGCAAAGGTACTTTTTCTCAATTACTTTTCTGAGACAACCACTGGTGTGGTGTGACACGAATAACTTTTGTACCATTGGATGGACAACAAATTTTTCTAAAAGCTGATCCTCTATTTGCAAAATAAAAATTGCACTTGTGCTAGCTATATACAATCATACAAAATATAATAACTATATTTACATATTATTAAAGTCAACTAACCTGTAAGGTACGCCTCCATCTGTCTAGCAATAGTGATTGTGAATGACTGACTACTACTACTACTAGGCGTATCTATGCTTACACAGCTACTACACCCGGAGCATTCAGTGCTAAATACACCAGCTTATTATTGTTACGCATTGAGTGGACTGTATTGGAATGAACCGCTGTAGTGATCAATCATGCGTGAGATGCTTGCAACAGGCGAAGGTTGTTGTGCCAAAGGGCGAACTATTTAGTAGCTTTGAAAGCGAGAGATACATAATTATAATGATGTAGAAGCAATACAAAGCTTGCAGAAACTAGCAATAGCGGGACCAAAACAAAACACATCCTGTTAGTGGCCATGTACGTATAAGGATACTGCATAATAATTTAGCGTCTACAATATGATCACGAAATATGTCGTCACACGTCAAAAGCATTGATATAAATATTTGTAGCACCTGGTTTTTTTTCAGTTTCCAAAGGTTCGGGAATTACAAAATTTTCAATAACTTGGGACCATATGCTGCTAGAAACAAAATTTTAAAAGGCTTTAATATGATACACTTTGCCGAATGAGATTAATCAATCACTGCACTGCTTACATATTTGTATGCTTAAGAAAAAATGCTTGAAAACCACGTTGAAAACGAAAAAATTCCCAGTGCGCCGATGGACCATATGATTCTAGTTTATGTTATATCACTAGCCTGTCATATTACCGACCTGTTGATATACTATTTGTTATAGATCCTTTACATCTGGAGGTAGGAAAATAGATTTAATAATTCCCTTGCCAAAAAAAACGTAATTTCTTTACTATATATTATCATGAAGCAATTAGTAACTAACCGCAAATAAATTACGCTCGCTTGGTCATGCGTCACGGATTTCACTCTAATGTATCAATAATGAGGCGTAAAACTAACCGCAGTGCGAACATGAAACAAAGTAATTTTGGTGCTGAGAGGGTCACTTTTAAAATTAATTTTCTCAGTAACTATCAATGAGAGACAAAAAAGTTTACTACTATTGTGACTGCAAGATATGATTCTACGCCATGATATGTTTTTTAATGTCCCAAGGCTGATTTGAAAAATATATTTGTATTGGCTAAATAATTATACCTTGTCAAATGTGTGCTACAAATAATGTTTGTGCTGTGAACAGTCCCAGTAATATCTACCGTTTGTTATGTAGCTGTTACATTATTGTTCAGCCAACTCTATATACAGTACGCATCAATTTCTATTGCCCTATTTCAGTTTTGTGAAAAAGCTTTTTTCAAAAGTTCATTTCATAATACAGTTTAATTGATGATGTTTAACATAACCAGGTCAAGGTGTAAAACATTACTACGGTAGGACAAATCTTTAGGAGCTTACCAAATGCATACAATATAGTCACTCTGGACAAACCTTTCAAATGTGCGGGAATGTGGAGTTGAGCCATCAATATCGTGTAACATTTCAATGGTGAAGCAATCAGCAGTAGAATCTTTACTTGACTGACAAGGCTCATTTAACCTATTGGGGTCTTGTCTTAGATTAGCTGCCAGAGGTCTAACTTGGTTGCACAGTGGAGCAGGTATGAATGAAGGCAGTCGTGCCACAGAATAGTCTCTGACAAGGGGACAAACCACGCCTTACACTGTTTCAGAGAATATTAGAGTGAACAAACTTGTAATTGTTGCAGACCAATACAATACCATCTTCTGCGATTAATATTTGCACCCATTTCCTGATACTTTTGTTAACACTTTTTATTTTAACATAATTCAAGGGCTCATTATTCGGATTGGAGTGCAAGTAGTACCTTAGAGCTAAAAAATATCAGCATATGGTTTGAAACATGGTGAGTCTGGTGATAATTTTAGAGTTGTTTTCTACCGATGCCATTTTTTAAGAAACGGCAGCGATTCTAGAACCTAAAACTCACTCAAAGTCAGAGTTGTCTGCTCTTGGTTTTGGAGTGAGCTCATGAAAATAATATATACCAGTTGATCACCGCAATGATCTATTTATATTTATTACCTATGAGATCACCATGACCTTGCCGATTGACGATTTCAACAGGAAGAAACCCAACTCCAGCTTTTAGTTATACACAACATAAACTGCACTTTTTTACAACTGTACATTGTGCTAAAATGAGGAAAGAACTCTCGTGGAATATATCAAATAATGCCAAGTGTTATTGGTGGTCAAGCATTTTTCAGATTTTTTTTCATTTGGCTTGGGTCTAGAGATTGTTGGTATGGTGGTTCGCCAGCCTATTCTTGTATGGAGTTTTGTTTCTTCTGCCAGCTCATTTTCCATATTAAGAACTTTACTCTGATGAAAAATACTAGTTACTACCAGCTGATGGCACATCCGACTGCTTGAATCTATGATGCTGTAAAAGTACAGTTTTTAGAAATGTGCTGATGTGTGAAAATGACCACAAGTTTTAATGCTCATTTTTTACTATGAGCTACAGATAAGGTTGCACCTAACTCAACACTTGTCTTTTATTCACCGATAATTACCATTTGTTTTTATCGTTATAAATAAATGACGTTCATTTAGCGGAAAAGTTTATTCTGGGATTGTAATTTTGCTAATCAACAGACAAGGACGCAGGGCTATTAATAAATAAATTTAGCTAGTAATGTAACCACATACTCTTTGTTTCAGTTTTTTTCAATAGTAATTAGAATTTTTTGGGGGTTATGAGTGAGTACCTTATCTTTTAATAATGAGAACTGGCAATGGTCCTCAGACTATTCATATTTTCAGCCAATATAATTAAATATCTTGAGACTCTAGCGAATCATTGAGCATTTACTTTTATCCTCATGATTCCCATTTTTATCGTATGATACACTAATGCTATATGTACATCTACCGATTAGCTACCGATTTTTCCTTACCGATTTGAGATGACGTCAAGGTGTTTCCTCTTTTTTTCTCCATTTGCCATTCTCACGCAATACCGATGAAACTCGCTAGATTTTCTCCTCAATTTGCCATCAAGTGATTTCAAACAACAAAGACGGCACGCTAAAAAATGATTCTTCATCTAAAAATAGTAGCACTTGCGAAACAGTTTTGTTCGAAATACTAAAACCGCAAACGGTGATTGTTCAAATCACAAAATACTTACCAATTTTTTGCTCACGAGCAAAACCTACCAAGAGCCTCAAATGAAATTCTACCAATTATTTTATTACGTCGCACAGGAAACGAATGCAAGGAAATCCTTAATCGGTAAGGGAAATCAGGAGCTAATCGGTGGATGTACACGACGTATAAGATGTTGAAGAACTGTTTGGTACTAAATATTATCTGGTGATGGATAATGAAAAAAATGCATGGGTATGTAGTGGTTTTTCACATAGGTGGCCACTCCTTTGACTAGCACTACTGGCCTAGTACGCATGAGTTACTAATCAATGTAATACATGCGGCTAGCAAGATACTGTGCTGTCACAGGTACAGGAAGATGATGAGCGAGTAATTGCTTACTAAAGTGAGACGCTCAGCCATCAGGAGCGCAAGTATTGTGTGACACGGAGAGAATTGTTAGCGGTAGTGAAGGCTGTTAAGCACTTCCGTCCCTACCTCTATGGCCAGCACTTCCGTCTTCGGACAGACCATGCCTCCCTGTTGTGGCTGTGTCGCTGCCGGGAACCCACCAGTCAAGTAGCTAGGTGACTTGAGTCCCTCTCTGAGTTCAAGTACACCATTGAGCATAGGAGTGGCCCCCGACACGGCTTAAGCCGCAGGTGTCCCCAGAGTGTAGGCAGCGCGGCCACATCCAAGAAAGGGATGGTGGACCCTCCAAGGTTGAAGTCCAGCAGGAGTTGGCCTTCCTTTTTCAGCCCCAGCTCTCTGCTACTTCAGCTCTGACTCGGTTTGAGTCACAGCCACCACCCCTTAGCACAACCACCCTCTCTGTCCCTCAGGTACCCCCCAATGCCGTTCAGCCTGTCCAACCGGATGTCGACCTTGTCCAGGCTCAGAGTGAAGGTAACCACGCTGTAGCTGTCATCTATCAGGCAGTGTGTACACAGCGCCCCCTCATTAAGGAGCAGTTTGAGCTTGGCAGCCACGAGTTGAAACAGCTGAACAACTGCATTGGGGCTATGAGACTCCCAACAGATGGTGTGCTGAAACTACAGGTCTCTCCTAACCGCCGCTCTTGTCAGTGTGCGGTCTGCCCGGCAGGTTTACGTGGCAACGTGGTCTGGCAGACCCACTCTTTTGCACACCAAGGAGTGAGCAGGACCTTGAAGCGCCTCCAGCTCAAGTGGTACTGGCCAGGGATGACGGCAGATGTACGCCATCTGGTCAGGAGTTGTGAGGTCTGCCAGAGAGCCAAGAGTGGTGGCACCAAAGCCAGTCCCGGCCGCCAGCGCATGTACGCTGGGCGCCCCTGACAGAAGTTGGCTGTTGATTTGGTACCCCCCATTCCATGACACAGAGCGCGGCAATACGTGGATCCTGGTGTTGACTGACCACTTCACCAGGTGGCAAGACGCTCTGGCCCTTCCAAATGCTACGGCTCCAGCGGTAGTTAGTGGTCTGGACGAGCAAATCTTCTGCTATATGGACCGCCCTGAGCAGACGCACATGGACCAGGGGGCTCAGTTTGAGTCCCACTTGATGCAGGAGTTGTGCGCTCTGTGGGGTATAGAGAACACCAGTACCACTACCTACCACCCACAGTCCAACGGGGTTGTCGAGAGGAATAACCGAGTGCTAGGTGATTCCTTCCGGTCCCTGCTCTTAAAGCGCACTCCAGGCGACTGGGACTTGCTGCTCCCTCAACTGATGAGGGCCTTCAGAGCCACCTCTCATTCCACTACGGGTGAAACGGCCAACTATATGATGCTGGGCAGGGAACTGTGACTGCCAGATCAAGTGTCCTACCAACCCCATCTGACTGATTGCATGCCAGTGCATGAGTATGCCCAGAACCTCAAACTGAGACTGGAAGAAGTACACGAGGCTCTGAGAGAGCAACAGATGGAAGTTAGAGCCAAGGAAGGAGAAGAACCCGGTTTATAAACGGTTGGAGACCAAGTATGGTTGGAGAACCATCATAGACACCGTGGAGAGAACCCCAAGCTACAGGCCAAATTTATCGGCCCTTTTGAGATCGAGGAGGCGTACAATAACCACACCTACCTCATAAGTAGGCAAGGCCAGCAGTCCGTACAAAACGAATGCTGCCTTAAACCCTACTATCCCAGTGTTGACCCCAGAGGGCAGGCGCGAGCGGCAGTAGAGCCCAGGCGGCGTCCTAAAATGCATGGGACACGTGAGCAAACAGCACCCCCACCTCTGTCTCCCCTACCTGCGCCCCCTCTGTTTGAACCACCTCTATCAGAGACTAGTTTGCCTCTTTTACTAGCAAGGAGTGTGCCAAAATTGGAGCAGCCAGCTGTAAGAAGGCCTGCTACTCCCCCAGTTGTTCCCTGCAAATTTGGTGCAAATTGGACAAGCAGTTCAGCTGGAAATGACCAAAACATGCAGGAGTTGTCTCCCCCAGTAGCTGAGACACCCTCACCCCCTGTGCAGACTGAGATCCAGCCATCCCATGTCATCCCAACGGCCATGAAGGAACGTCGGCCCACCCATGCGTTATGGACAAGCACCATGCCATCCAATTGCAACTGCAAAAGAAGTGGATGGAGTGTCTGAAAAATGTCAAAACGCCTAAGACCCAAACGGCTCTCCTGGGTAAAGTTCTCTCAGGAATCCCCCCAAACTGAATACATACAGGAAGGCAAGGTTCGATTGCTGCTGCCTGCCAAGATTTAGCTAGCTGAGGGCAAAGCTCATTTAGTGCTGAGACCCCAAATTTGACCCAATTTCCAATAAGGAGTAATAATTTACAAAAACAGTTGGTGCCACTTAGAAAAGGGAATAACTCAGAATGGGATGTAGCCACCCCCCCCCCATACTGGGTGTCATTAGAAAGAGAACAATCTAGCAAAGGTTCAAGGGAGTGGAGAGAAGACAAACTTTTACGAGGTGTCGGTCAGATAGAGCTGATGAACAATTGCGTTCATCCCCACAGCTCCCCCTGTGACCTCCTTTCGCTCAAGCAGCCACCCCCTCCTCAGTGGCAGTCCACAGAGTTTCCCCCCTCCCTACTGCTTCCCACCCCCCCCCCCAGTGTACCCACTGTACCGGCAGCAAACACTCTCACTAACAGCCAGAGTGTTTCGAAGCCTTCTGCCACTTCTCCTCCCTCCCGTGGAAACCCTCCCGGGTGCTGAGCACTTCCAACCCGACCCGGGACCCCCTTACCTCGATCCGGGATGACCCGGGGCTGAGTTTGAGTACAGTGGTTGTTCAGGAAAGCCAGGCTGCAGGTACTAGGCTACCCCACACTGTCACCAGGGAGCGTATGCAGACGCTCGGTAGGATCATACCTAGTAAGAGAAGAGGAGCAGGGCTCTTGGCTGGACCCTCTAAGCGGGGCAATTCCCCCCGTACAGCAACCCCATCCTCTACACTAGTCCCCCTCCACTGACAGTGAGAGCTGTCTCCACTTTTCCTGGCCAGACGGTGTCCAGTGAACAGGTCCCCCTCGTTGACTTGATTCCCAAACGGAGGAGGGTGAGTACCCCTGTTGTGCTCCCCGCGCCTGTACCTACCCCTCGTCAGTCACACGGCTGTGTGCACCCTTTTACTTCATAAGCCACACGGGTGTTGTGCCATCCTTTCTGTCCTTTTTATTAGCCCACTGGTTGTGGGCCCCTTCACTCCCTCTGCAACTATGCAGGGCGTGATTCCTCCTTCTTTTAGACGCACATGGTCTTGTGCAAATGGTTGCGCAGTCCGCGTACACCTCTCTCGGGTTACCAGTCACTTGTAGCCGACAGTCTCCTAATGAGACTCTCTTCTCCTAATGAGACTCTCTTCTCCCTACCTTGTTCGGCCCCTGTCATTAGCGGCCACCTTATGATTAGTTAACTATTAGTACGGGGATACTTATAGTTGAAGCCGCCTATGTAATGGATTTTCACATAAGTGGCCATTCCTTTGACTAGCACTACTGACCTAGTACGCATGAGTAACTAATCAATATAATACGTATGGCTAGCAAGTTAGTTAGTGTGTGATACTAACTACGGGTGACTGTCCTCAGCTGAACCAGCACTGATGTGTGTGCGTTCCGCAGTATTTATCAAGGAAGACGCTCTAGGACCTCGAGCTAGGAATTCCGTCCCTCACTGGATGAGTTAACTGTGCTCATTTGGACTCATTGCTATTGCTAAGTATATGCTGTTATTGCGCCTGCTTGTTTGTATTTATGCTTGTATGGCCTGATGATTCTAGTACCAGTCATGTTTTAGTATTTTCAACTGCTTTATTTACATTTCTGATTGCATTAATATAGTGACATGTGGCCCAGTGGGCAGAGTTAATTGTGCGCTTGCTGAGAGAACATCTCTGAGTAAGCTTTTGTATAATGAGCTAATAAAGTATTCATACCTACAACAAGGTGTGTTTAGTATGGCAGGTTGCCTAATATTGTTAGTATATCTGCACATTGCAGAACACGGAGCTATCTTAATACACAGATAGTTAGTAAAGAGAGCTATCACTACTAAATCAGTAGCGCTCTATAGCAATTATTATTACATTGCTGTCTCGGTACACTTCCCTAACAGTTGCTCGGTGAAGGTGTGACAAAATCCATTTCAGGTGAACAACAAATTGTATACACAAAAATATCCAATCAATCTAAAATATCTTTGCCACGTGTTGATCAATAGATAGAGAAACAACTGATTATTTACCAATTTAGAGCACTGATACATCTTTTAGTTCGGTTGTTTTTCACGCGACAAACTCTGACATTTATCTCATGTACCACCTATCATAAAAAAATTTATGATTGCAGCTGCATTTAATACACCAGGACGGCTTCTTGTGACTCATTGCACCTACAATGAATAGGGGGTGGAAACTATACATAGTTTTGTTTCTTTTGTTTTTTTCAAATACTTTCTAAAACTTTTTTGGTGTGAAAGATACAAACACAAGGAAGCAACATTTCAACTGATGCTCGCAATGATTTAGAAGCAATAAACACCCAAAATTTAAATACTACCATGGAGCTGCAATGCGGTAGATTAGTGACCCTAATACAGGGCCACTACTGTAGATTTGACAGCAACTTGTTTATAGTCTGCCAACTATATTGGGAGCTGGGTATTGATAATAGTGCTACACAGTGTGACAAAGATATTAGGGCTCCAGTTTATAAGGAGGAATTGTTTTTCCAACTTTCCCAGTCTAAATTGAAGAGAAGACAACTTGACATTATCAAAACATATGATCCAAATGAGCTAGATCTTCAAGTAATACCCCATGTATGTACATCTACCGATTAGCTCCCGATTTGCCTTACCGATTGAGGATTTCCTTGCATCCGTTTCCAGTGTGACGTAATAAAATAATCGGTAGTATTTTATTTGAGGCTATTGGTAGGTTTTGCTCGTGGTCAAAAAATCGGTAGATATTTTACGATTGGACCAATCAAATCACCGTTCGTGGTTTTAATGCTTCCAACAAAACTGTTTCTCAAGTGCAATTATTTTTAGATGAAGAATCATTTTTAGCGTCCCGTCTTTGTTGTTTTAAATCACTTTATGGCTAACTATGGGAAAAATGTAGCGAGTTTCACCGGTATTGCGTGAGAATGGCAATTGGAGAAAAAAATAGGGGAAACTCCTTGACGTCATCTCCAATTGGTAAGGGCAAATCGGTAGGTAATCGGTAGATGTACATGTACCATAAATATCTAAATACTTTACTGCAAGTCAACTTTAAGAATGGGAGTGGTTTAATCACCGCCTAAGGAACTTGTAACTTATGCAGAAAACTCAAAGGCGCTACTTGCACTTTAATAGGCATGCGTAGAATGCTAGCAGTTTCCACAATTTTTTTCATTAAATCATTGCAACTCGATTGGCTGTTTACCACATATGCCTGTGCATTGAGTGGTAATTACAAGCGGTAGAGTAATATCCTAACGTTGAGTGAAAGACTCAAAAAACTATCCAAGAGGTGCAGACAAACGTGTGAGGGTAGTTTATGGTCATTGCTAACTACGCAGTGCTTATTGTAGTGGGATGGTCACAACACTTCCTTTAATTGATGACAGTGAGAGTCATACAACTCTCAAAACTAACATAAATCATTAGTGATTAATGACTGTGGTTGACATACCAAGTTCCTACAATACAACTACCTAAATTTTCCTAAATATTAAAGCGTGCCAGCGTTGAACAGTTTTTTGTTCAGTTCTGAATGTCCAAGTCTTAAGCAGCAGATTGATGTATCGAATAACAGTAGGAATATAGGAACAGATCCCTGTCAAAAAACACCTGCCATATATCCCAAAAATTTTTGTTGACAGATTTTTTGGATTTTTTACAAACCTGTCAAAAATGTATTTGTTAGTTTTTAGACGATTTTTGTTAGTATAATACTTATATACATAGGAAAACAAATCTGCTACCATGTTACATTGTTGTGTTTTGTCATAAATATTTTTACAGACCGGTTACAGTGTAATATTTATATAGGCAGGTATGTATGTTTGGTAAATTAAAATAATAGTTGAAATTTGCACAGAGCTCTAAGGTATTTATTGGTTTGTTATTTGCTTATGCTGAAGGTTTCCCTCCCGATGTAGATCGTGGTTGACATGGGTCTTTTGTTTGTTTACTCTTTTTTTTTGGTAGTGAGTTAGGTATTATAATCATTTGATTAAAATGAAAATAATGAGTGTAATAAAGTATATAATAAAAGTGTAAGAAATGAATGTAATAAAATATAACATACTATGTTGAGAAGTGTAGATATAATGGATAAAAATTGTAATAGAGACTATAAAATAGTGTAGTATGAAGTATATAAAACTTTTTATTTTGTAAAATATTCAATGATATTGCAAGAAACATCATCACATTCGAGATGAATGTTAATGAGAAGATGTTTTCCCTTTTTCGGTTCACTATTTTTCGACCCAGACTCATTCCTAAAAATTTTTCCAAATCTTTGTAGCTAAAAACTCTATAAAAATGGGGTGGAGTTGTAATTGCTATCAAGTTGTTTTCGCATATGGTATATCGTTTTTCACATACGAAAACATTAGCTGCTTCCATAGTAGTGTTGGTTTTTGTTAGAGTGTGTTGGTTGTCGGAGCTGTTATGGCTAGCTCATTTGTTGTTGTTGTTGTTGTTGTGTTTGTTGTCTGAGCTGTAGTGGCTTGCTAAGTTGTTGTTGTTGTTGTGTTGGTTGTCTGAGCTGTAGTGGCTAGCTCAGTTGTTGTTGTTGTTGTGTTGGTTGTCTGAGCTGCAGTGGCTAGCTCAGTTGTTGTTGTTGTTGTGTTGGTTGTCTGAGCTGTAGTGGCTAGCTCAGTTGTTGTTGTTGTTGTGTTGGTTGTCTGAGCTGCAGTGGCTAGCTCAGTTGTTGTTGTTGTTGTGTTGGTTGTCTGAGCTGTAGTGGCTTACTCAGTTGTTGTTGTTGTTGTTGTGTTGGTTGTCTGAGCTGCAGTGGCTAGCTCAGTTGTTGTTGTTGTGTTGGTTGTCGGAGCTGTAGTGGCTTACTCAGTTGTTGTTGTTGTGTTGGTTGTCTGAACTGTAGTGGCTAGCTCAGTTGTTGTTGTTGTGTTGGTTGTCAGAGCTGTAGCGGCTAGCTCAATTATTGTTGTCGGAGTGATTGTAGTTATTGTTTTTCTTCTCTGCATTGTACCGCTTGGTAGTTCCAAATATAAATGGACAGATGCCAAAACTTCATCGGTTTTGCAAACAAATTGGTACTCATTCATCCTGTCGGTTCTGGAGCAGTTTGGTGGTCGTTTATCAGCTCCCTTAGCTCATATGAGTGAGTACATTCGATATTTTAAAGTTTGATCTAACAGATGAGCCGCTACTTGAACACCTCTGCTACCAAGAGTTCCGTGATGACATTTTGAAGCCCCATGAAATAAACAAAGGGGAAGTGTTGGATCCGCAGTTAATAGAGTTGTTGTTGTTGTCGTCAGAGAAGTTGCTGTTGTTAATCGAGGATAGATATGGTATTTAATTTTTTTTCCGAGAGAGTGACAAATTTCTCTACTTCACAACTAGTATAGAGCACTCAGCTCAAACGCAAAGCTCAGTGCTGAAGAATAAAAATGCCTTTATTCTTCCATAAGAATACAAGTACGTAAAAGTCCCAATACAACACTAATTGTAATGGCAAAAGTTCAGCCATTTATTGGCAGATCACAGAAAGTAATATGAGTAATAGCTAATAATATAAAATTAATATAGAATGCATCAATCAACCAGTAGATATAAATATAAGCGAATCAAAAGTGTTATACAGGACTGAATAGATATGGCGCTTGGATGTAGCAAGTGGAATCATAAGCCAGTGAGCCACTCATAAGCGTCTCCACTTCCTGTTGTTGCTACTTGGTCTCTTTAGGCTCTATACCACGATTTCCATTAAGGTTGAGAGTTGTTCTCTCCTGGATAAAGTCTTCTGCATCTCTTAGCCTACTTTCAAATCCTCAGTCTATGCGGATTCACTTCCTGCTGACTCGGTATGGCTTATACAGGGTGGGTACTGACTCATACGGGTAGTTATTGACTCATGCTGGGGCCGGTAACTTACCGATGCAGGGTCAGTCAATCCGGTATGACTTAGCACTGGAGTTCTGGTCATCCAATCGCTATACAAGTGATGCCAGAAAAGGCGGTAGACATCTGCACACATGTGGGTGTTATAAAAATCCGTTACGATATCGTCTTGTCATGCATGCTCATGTCAATAAACATTATAAGGTATATTTTTGGCATGTTATGCCTTTTTTTACCGCAACGTTTGCCAATCGGTGTTAATGCAGCAATCACAAACCTGACGTTGCACTGAGTGAGGTCAACACCACATCAATGGGTAACTGTATAGCACTTATTGATGTCACAATTACCACTGTCAACTTTACCACTGCCATCAGTTTTGTTGTACAATACACTCGCAGCCATGCTGTGTTTATTGTAGTAGCTACTCCTGTGGTCTTTCTGCACTCACAGCTCATTGCTCGTGTGCAGCACTCTATTTTAGCACTTTAAACATTCAACTGGTGGTGCTGATGGTAATTTGGAGTAGACTTTCTCCACTGTACATTATACCCTCTGTTTTCACTGAAACAGCTTGAAGCTCATTGCAGTAAACGTTCCCTGAAGGAAAGTTTGGCACCCTGATGCTGTATAATGAAGACTGATTCTCAACGTGCCTGATATGATCGATGTTGCACACATCAGTTGCTTAAATAGCCTCTGTCGCGATGTAATGACTGTCCTTGCGCGCTTTTCTATGTTTTCGCCAGTACCGTAACAACTAATATTGTACTTGGGTTGGGAAAGGCTTACAAGTTTTATCTTCTCCACCAGCTTCATAACAAGCAACCTAGTTTTCTCCATGGTTATTACACCCATGAAACCCATCAACCGGCTCAATGATTGGGAGCGGGTATGACTCTTTCATTATTCTTTAGCATACTGATTAGCAAACATTTGCTCAGATAACTTTTCGCTAAACTACTCTACAGCTCCCAGTTTCTGGTTGAGACTGCTAGATATTGTCATTTCTAGCTCTTTCATCTGTTCGGTAAACCGGCCCATAAACTCAAAACCATCGTCAGCCATACTCTCCTAATAGTAGATGAGCGGTGATGTGTCGTACATCTTTTGGATCGCATTGACCATGTCAATAGCAGTTTCCTTATTCAAATGTTTTTTTTTGTATTCCTTGTACATTGACCCAATGTCTACCATGGTCAAAGCGTACTTGTACTCACAATCAGCCAGAAGGCTAAAAATAATTACCTGGTGGGTATGATTTTGTTAGTCTTAGATTTTGTGCAAAATTTTTATGCATTTTGGTTTATGCTTGTAGGTTTGGAATGCTGGCTGACTGTCCATTTGGTGCTGAATCTGGCTTTATTTTAGCTACAGGGCTTTCTATTGAGACTTTCTAGGAGTGTTCTATCCATTTAAAAAACCTGAAGTTGACTAGTAATGTGTTTTCAAAAGTGCTGTTTCTTAGTTGAAGGACTTTAAATTTGTCCAATGATTATATGATCAGTCGAGAGATTATAGTACCAATTTCTGGTTATGGGTTGATGAATTTTACAATTGGTTGATGGAATTTGAAATTATATAGTTGCTTTTTAAATTTGATCCATATATTTTCCCTGTCAAAATCTAAAAACATGTTTTCGAGTCATTGCCTGTCACATTCACTAGTACTCTCACAATTTCATGCACCTATGTTACTCTGCAGTATAAGTGCCTATTGCTATCAGACATTTATACTAGTAGGCAGTAGATGAATCCTTTGCCTGGCAGCATTCAATTAAACACGAACTTGTGGCAGTATACTTTTTACTCATTATTTGTATTCCCATCTATAACAATGGCAATAAAGCTCCCATATCTGGCGGGCTTTGGGTCTAAGGACAGGTAAACCTTCAGTTTTTTGCATTGCTGTGGTAGCAGTTACTTTTTAAGTGACTCCCTTGATTGTGATTTCATTGACGATGATTTGTGGCATAACTATCCACTATAAGATTTCTTTCTCTAAGCATCATCTGGATTGCTTTTTAACTCATTTTTATGGCATTCTATACCCCATTCTCTGCCAAGCCCTCAAGCTCTGGTGATCTTGATCACTATTCAACCCCTCAACAATCATCTTACTGCAGTTATAGAGTTTCTGAATCATATATTCTGCCATATTTGAGTTTGCAGCTGTGGCAAAATATATAAGCAATAATCGAGCAACCAAGTATCCTATGTTTGATAGGTTCTTGAGCTCATACACCTACCCACAAAGTTTCATCTTTCTTGCTGAAATTCTCTGCAGTCTAGTATAGCAAAATTTAATTTTAAAGTAAGTCAATCCCTAACACTTGCTGATTTGAAATAACATATACAATAGGTCTGTTCGTAACACCTACTACCAAATAGTGCAAAGTCTGTTTAGGTGGGAGCTGGATGGACTCTTGAAGTGAGAATAATGGTTTGCCATCCAGCTCCCCCTGCGGCCTATGCCATGCTTGCCGAGGCTTAGGGACTGGGAGGAGTGTGGTTTACTGTGTTTAAAATTACTATGCATGATGCTCGCAATTTGACAGCTGCAACTAACAGCTAGTTACACTAGCGGAAGTGGTTACCACGGAAACAAAGTCGTAACAATTACTGCCAATCACATAACTTATCATTGAAAATGGTCGAAATATTATGAAAAAACATTGTCTTGCCATAAGAATAACTGTCAAATATTGCACCCTTTTACAAAAATATGTACTAAAGAGCTTAATTAACACATTGAATTACCAATTATATATTACTTCTGGTAGCTAACACAGAAAATTATCTACTTTGAACAGGACTATGTGTCATTTGCTTTGTATCGACATCGTGACAAATTATCACACTGGGAAGAGGGAGGCAACTATGGAAGGTGACAACCAGCGGAAGATGCTGCTGCTGGAGGAGGCATCTATGGGAAGAAGCAAAAATTGGGCTGAGAGGAATGGCAGCAATATGCCTGAATATGTTAATTTATGTTTTATTTCACAACGGATAAGTCATATAGTACTGTAGTTTTTTCCTCCTTCACACTACGACACAACGGCATCCACTTGCTTGACTCTAACCAACTGGTGTAGGGACCGTGCCCCAGACGAATAATACAGAGTTCCACTTAATAATTATTTATTGTACAATCTACTTAGCAATATAAAATGTTCATTTAGCACAGTTCATAAGACTTCTGCCTTCCTGACCCACCAAAATTCATTTTATAGGAAGTGATCAGGAAGGCTATGCAGCCCACTGACTAAGCTGATGCAGTCAAGGCCAGTAATGAGCATCTGCAATTAAAGACGCCGTTTGAAGAGCGCCAGGCCCATGTGCGATTGATGGAAGAGGAAACTGATGAAGAGAAAGAGGAATGAACGAGAACTGCTGCCGGGAATCCAACCTAATGTGTCTCCACCACAACCCCTGTGCCGCAGAGACACCACAGACCTACACCTGCTACCCGGTTCCTATGGCAGCAGTTATGGACAGCTTGAAGCTTTAGGCTGGAGAGTTACGGTTGCTAGCGACGACTAGACAAACTGCTCCCCTTCCGCTGAAGGAAACAGCACCTACGCGACTCTACTGGGGCTGTGGACAGTCAGGCCACATGATGAGCACCTGTTCTCGAACCCAACGCACTGTTTGGTTCTCAGAACCCCAAGACAGACCGGAAACAGCCGGCGCCCGCAGTAGTGCCTCCGGCAGCTGACTGCAGCTGGGCAAGCCGGACAACCCCAAGACTCCCTTCTAGTCCTGTGACTCCTGAGATGAGAGGACAAATCCCCAAGAGAATACAGATGGCAGCCGACTGCAACTGAACAACCCCAAGACTTCCTTCTAGTCCTGTGACTCCAGAGATAAGAGGACAACCCCCCCAAGAGAATACAGAAGGCATCACCACCGTTGGAAGGACCGTATCAGGCTAGCTAGTTCCAGCGGCCTTGTTAAGTGATATCTGTTGCACGACCAACCTGCTATCCCGTCACATGTCCCAGCAACTGCCACAGTCAGTAAAGAACACGCTGTAGCATAGTGAATAACAAAGCCTTATGGCTGACGGATCTAGGGTCCCCTTATACGGCACACTGCGAGTTAACTTGCAGCTTTGTGGGCTTCGGACGAGCGTCAACTTCGTGATAAGTGACATCAATGAAGATACATTGTTGGCATGCCGTTCACTACCATACACAAGTGTGCCCTGAGATTTCCAGACTCCAAAAACCTTATAGACGGATATGAACCTCCGTGCATGGACAAGCACGGGTGGCCCCTTAGTGATAGTGTCAGGCTGGCACAAAAAATAAATGGCAGAGAACGCCCTTACACACCAGAAGAAGAGACCGGCCCCTTTATACGAGACGAAGTCCCCATACAGACATTCACAGTAGAAATCCACCAGGTTGGGAGAACTCCCCGCCAAAGGCCAGCAGCAGAAGATTCGAGCTGATCAGACAATAAACTGTTGCCGCTAGGAGCAAATTAGTGTTCCCCCCGTTTGCTTTGCCCCTGCGACGGAGAGAAGGGAGCCCTGCTGCTGGAGAGAGGCAGCTACCCTTCAATCATTAACCCCTTGAAAAAAAGATGCAGAGCCACAGCAAGCAAGCACAATACAGAGACATGCTATGAGAGCACTCAACTGTGACTAGACGGGAATTCCCACCACCCGCCTAATGGAGAGGAAAGGACCACCCGCCTAATGGAGAGGAAAGGAAAGTGGGAGAAGCACTCAAAAAACCTGCAGAGAGGTGCAAACCACATCGTGTAGGACACCCCCCCCCCCGCCCCGAACAACATCCAGCTAACAGAATAAATGTAAACAGACCAATGGGAAAGATAGAGAAATGGTCGGAAACCCCCAGTACCCCAACACTTCCTGTGGAGTCAAACAAAGTGAGTCAGGGTTGTGAACAACCAGACAGCTTGAAACAGCCACTTATCACCACAAAAGACAACAAAAGAGAAACACCTATAATGTCTAACCACTGCTTAGAAATAGAGGACGCCAAAGAAAACTTACTGCTGGATGCAGACCTAGGCTGCTACCAACCTACAGAACTCTGGACAAAGTTACAGCCAATGCCAACAGCGAAGTTATTTTACAGACCTGCTGCAGCAAAGCCAAGGAAGCCGGTGGAGGAGGAAGAAGATGATGAGCATCTTAGTTTAGCATTTTCAAGATGGCTAATTGAAAACAGTACGCCACAGGATCTGTTGACTTCACGGAGTGGCATCACAGCTAGCTGTGCTAAACCTACATCTATAGACTCACAAGTTGATTGTGCGCTTTTCTAAGAAATAGAACTGCTGATTCCCTTATCAGTGCGGTAGAACAGAAAGAGCGGGAAATAAAGTGATGCTGCCTGCGGGCCCATTGTACTTCTAACTAAGGGAGGAGGCTCTGATGACATAACACTCTTCTCTTTAAGGGTAGCAAGGGGTGTAAGGTCATGGGGGCTGGGGAGGGGGAGGGTTTCTGACAGCACACAAATCTCCCGCAGTACAACAATAAACTTGCCTATTCAAAATTATCATGGCCATGGCCGACATTACCAGAAAGGTGAGGTAACAAAAACAAGAAAAAATCCCAAAGTGATTAAACAATGCTCCTTTCCGATAATATTGCACCATAAATGACTTGAGCACTTTTATTGAGTGGCATCTATCTCTTGTCAATAACTTTCTGGGTAATTGATAAACATCGAGCAATCTATTAGAAGCTCTATGCAATGTATGCTTTCTGGAGGGTAACTAGCCTCTTGTCAATAACTTTCTGGGTAATTGATAAACATCGAGCAGTCTATTAGAAGCTCTATGCATTGTATGCTTTCTGGAGGGTAAATAGCCTCTTGTCAATAACTTTCTGGGTAATTGATAAACATCGAGCAGTCTATTAGAAGCTCTATGCATTGTATGCTTTCTGGAGGGTAACTAGCCTCTTGTCAATAACTTTCTGGGTAATTGATAGACATCAAGCAGTCTATTAGAAGCTCTATGCATTGTATGCTTTCTGGAGGGTAACTCGCCTCTTGTCAATAACTTTCTGGGTAATTGATAAACATTGAGCAGTCTATTAGAAGCTCTATGCATTGTATGCTTTCTGGAGGGTAAATAGCCTCTTGTCAATAACTTTCTGGGTAATTGATAAACATCGAGCAGTCTATTAGAAGCTCTATGCAGTGTATGCTTTCTGGAGGGTAACTAACCTCTTGTAAATATTATTTAACGCTACCTATGCGACACATTTAATAGTTTTATATTTCTGTAACGCCAGCCAAAATTATTCATATTCCTTTTAGTTACTTCACAAAGGATGAATTACGTAACATGCTTTGGATGGAAGCTGGCTGACGCCCGCTGCCGCCTCAGAGAAGAAGAGCTCAGTCAGCACATTAAGGCAATAAAAATTACAGCCATTATTCTTACTTGCCTGCCCTATACTAAGCAGACATGTCATACACACTACATCTGAAGAAACCTAAGCAGTAACAAGGTGACCTTAGAAGTGCTGGTCTGTAATGGCCTACTACCCTGAGTAGACAGAAACCCAGCTAGCGTGACCACAGTTGAACCATATATGTTTATGCTGGATAGGCATTGCCAAGTTCCAGCAAAGCCGTCATTCTTACCTTACCTACCTTACCTACCTACCTACCTTACCTACCTACCTACCTACCTTACCTACCTTACCTACCTTACCTACCTTACCTACCTTACCTACCTTACCTACCTTACCTACCTACCTACCTTACCTACCTACCTACCTACCTTACCTACCTACCTTACCTACCTTACCTACCTTACCTACCTTACCTACCTTACCTACCTACCTACCTTACCTACCTACCTACCTACCTACCTACCTACCTACCTACCTTACCTACCTTACCTACCTTACCTACCTTACCTACCCACCCACCCACCCACCCACCCACCCACCTACCTACCTACCTACCTACCTTACCTACTTACTTACCTTACCTACCAGTAGTAATATATGAGCAGATCTCCCTACCAAGTGTTTTTTTGTGGATTAAATCTTGGAGTTTAGGCAATGGGTTACGGCGTTGGATGAATTCGCCGAGTTTATATTGTATTTTACTTGAGGGACATTTGAGTGGCGTTTGAATGGCATTTAGGTGGCATTTGAGTTTTGATTATTTTTTTACTTAATTTGAACTTATAGACTTTGAATGTATGACATTTAAGTTTTGATAATTCTACAGATACATCTACACTGAATAAATCCGATGATTAAAAATGAAACAATATGTGAATATATACATTTATTGTATAATAAGTAGGGATACATAAAGAGAACATGTTAAATATTGTGAGCTTGAAATAGTTCCAATATCATTTCAAATGAAAAAGTGGATGATGAGAGATTTTCATCCGTTTGTATGTATCTACATATATCTGATTGAAAATGATATAATAACTCAGTAGTCCATTGTATTGAAATCAATTTTTGAGTGAGCTCTTTATTCTACACCTTTCTTTGACAAAAAAGAGGTTTTTGGTGAAATATTTTTTCATTTCATTCAATTTTCATTAATTTTTTGCAAAAAGAAATCATTCTCTAAATGGTTAAATTTCATCTAATTGTACAAATTTACAAAAAAAAGGAGAATGTAATAAAATAGATATCATAATAGAGTGTAATAAGTTGAATATATAGAGTTAAAGTCTATAAAAACTTTTTAATTTGTAAAGTATTTGATGACTTTACAAGAAATATCATCACATTCAGGTTCAATGATGATGAGAAGATTTTCTTCAAGCTTAAGTTTACTATTTTCCGATATAGACAGAGAAAGTTTTGAAAAACCCTCCAAATCATTATAAATAAAAACTCTATAAATCGACGGTGTTGAATTTGTAATTGATACTGAATTGTTTTCGCATATGATGTATCTATCACACACACAATCAGTAGTAGTTTCGATTTCTTCAGAATTGTATATAGTAGAGTTTGTAGGGCTTGGCTGTTCCAAAATTAAATCGACTAAACCCAGAGCTTGTGGAAGAGATGGAATTGATGGTGATAAAGCTGGAACTACTGGCTTGTTTGTAGTTTTTGTCGATGTTGAAGTTGTAGTGGTTGTCATCGTCGTTGTCTGCGGAGTTGTGGTGATTTTTGTCGTTGTATGTGGAGTTGCAGTGGTTGTTGTTGAAGTTGTTCTTCGAGTCGTAGTTAGTAATCCCTCATCGTATAAACGGATGTAATTTAAAGCTTCAGCGGTTTTGCAAACAAAGTAGTGTTGAGGCCACATATCATGAGTGTCACAGCTTCTACGTAGGTGAGCAGGTTCCATGAAACATGTGAGTCTAAACATATGATATTTTAAGTTTTTTCTTAAAATACGAGTTACTGAATCAACCGCTTCCATATTAAGAATTCCCTGAAAACATCCAGACGCTCTATGAGATAAAGTGAATGGTTTAATCTCTGTTACAAGACAATAACCGCTTAGGATTGGGAATAATAGGAGATAGATGCAATATCTCATTTTTTTATTCAGAGAGAGAGACTTTTAACCTAGTTTATGCTTTCATCATCTAGAGTTAACTGTCTTGCATTTCGGTGGTCTTTGGTTAATATGCTTCAACTAAAGCTCTATATATATAACCTTGGGATTGCATTTGTCTTTGGTATCTCCTTGACATGTGATACTGATGATAATCTTGTTTTGAACAGACTTCAAACTTTCAAAACTCGAAAATGACAAATTTACACCTTCAATACCATTGATGTTAGTGATGATAGTAGCTATTTTTGGCTCCTCGTTGGTCAAACGATTGCATTCCACACATGCAAAGTTGGTTGTCTCAAACTCTTCTGTTGGTGGACAAATCAAACGTGAGGTGTTGTATTCAAATACACATAATTCATCATTCCAAAATAGTTTTGTATTTTGAGTAAGACCTTCCGTATTATTTTTAACCCCTATTGCGCATTCCTCCTGATTCAGAGTGTATTTTGTTGGTGTATTGCAGGTCAGGGTATCTGTAGGCTCCTTGTTGATCGAATGATCGGAATGAGCGCATTGCATGCATGCAAATTTGAACGTCTCAAACTGTCTTCTTATTGGACAGATCATACGTCTGCTGTTGTATTGAAATGCACATAAACCCCCATTTCGATATACTTTTGTATTTTGAGTAAGTCCTTCCGTATTATTTGTAATACCCATTTCATATTCCGCTTGATTCAAAACGTATTTTGTTGTAGTATCACAAGGCACAGAATCTGTAGAAGTTGTGTCCTTGCAGATCCAAGAAGCGCTTTGAGGGATGAAAAAACCGCAATATAATAAGTCGGGAGGGTAGAGTCGCACACAGTTTTTTCCATTTTCATCTTTATATCGTATAGTCCTTTCGAAAGGTGAAAAAACCAAGACATCATTTTTATCCATAGCTCCGGCTATACATTCATCAATTTCGTTGGTATAGAATACTCCACTAACATTGGGAAATGTTAGTGCCAGTAGCAAGATAAATACGCAGCTCATTTTTTAAAATGTTTTCGCTTTCAGTGTTGAAAGTTGAATACTTTCTTTCTTGAGGTTTTTTCTATTTATATGTAAGCGGCTAGCGGCTTGTTCAGCTCTCTCAACCAATTTTGAAGATGTGAAACAATCTCATCAAAGTGGTTACCAAAATGTAAGTATGGTTCCAATCGAGATTGAGACAAAAGAATATGTGTTTCTGTCCAGCGAAATGAAGTCAAACCTCTTAAAATCGAAATATCTATCAAATCACCCAGTTCAGCATCTTTCAAACATTGCTTTATATCAATCAGTTCGATCGCTCTTTTGAGATCTTCAAAATCTATCAACTTGGCTTGCGGACAGCATACTTTTGGATCAAAGCTCCTAGAACAGTTTAAGCATTCGAGAGGATTTGCTCTTGAAATACAATTACAGCTCAAAAGCATGCTTTGTATTGATTTACGAACTAGATTGAATCCTAACACAAAATAAAATACTTCTTCGGTGATGAGTTGAACAAAAAGAGGATTCGAACGCTCTAAAGGAATGTGTTCAAAATGAGCCCTTATGAACTTAGGAACAAAATCAGCCAATGTACCAATTGACTTGAATCCTTGAGTTTTTCCACTCATGTTTCTGCTGTAGTTCAGAGATAAGTGAAGCAACTTTTTTTGTAGCAGTTCTTTTATGAGTCTTCAGATATATTTGTCGAATCAATAGTTATTATCGGGTTGACTGAGTCTTCTTTTTCATCAAGAGTGTGAGCGTATGGATATCCTTCTGCTATCGCAAGTAATTTATCCTTTAGTCATTGATAAGCCAGTTTCCTCTGACTAGTAGGTAATAGGTAGGGATTTAATCGTGCTCTCAAATTTGTTAACAAAAAGGGAGACTTCAAATCATCAGTGGAAAGATCCAAAAAAGCATTAATCCATTCATCATGCACCAAAAAACCCATTTTAGCATTTTTCAAAACTTGTCTTCTATCAATCCAGTCGATAGCATCACCCAATTCTTTTTTGGTAGGTGTAGCACCTTCAACCATTTCAGCATATCTTTTACAAGTGATACATTTGTCATCAACGTGTGAACAGTAACAGTTTAGTAGCGATAGATTGGTTGCTTGCTTGTAAAAACTTCCTCCTAGTACACAGTATACACATTCCTCCGTAAAATAAATCCTCAACATTTCATCAGAAACCTCAGCCAAAAAAGTCTTAGGTCCTATACCATCGGAAGCTTCTTGGTGAGCAAAGTCTTCAACACGTAACATATTTGTTGTTATTCCGTTAAATTACAAAACGCGAATGATACGTTTTCAAATTGAAACACCTATTTAATCATTCATTACTTTTTCTTTTTTTTGAGGTTAATTGTTATGCTAGCTCATGTAGATCTTCATAAATGCTTTAATTTCAATCTGACAACCATCGATTGGCAAGGTTTTACTTCTGATGAGCATTCAGTAAGTGCTTTTTCCTTACACTCACTACAGTAAATGAGATGACCACATGGAAGAGAGATATGATTTGCAATTACTTTTTTTTCATGCGTCTCAGACACACATTGAGCGAGTTTGCTTTGCTTAGTCTGATCTTTATCTTTTTTTAACGAATCAATTGATTTAGCATCATTTTTTAACAGTGTTGACGAATTCTCAACAGTTGTAAAATCATTTTCAAAAATATGTAAGGCGTCAATCATAAAACCTATTCGCTCAAAAGGTTTTCCATTTAACGCTAAAACTTGTTCGATATCGTTTTGACTGTATCCTAGTTTTTTGCAAATAAGTTTCATTTCTTCGGTGTCATTGTTGAGTGTTATTTGTTTTACTTTTTCTCAATATTTTTCAACCCGTCGCTTACACCTTTTGCCTTTTTCCGTTCGCATGTAAACATCCTCAACATACTCTTCACCTTTACTCCCGAGTAAAAAATAACAGTCTGGGAACCATCGACAGTGTTCCTCCCACGGTAGATCACTCTCTTCCCATTCTTTAAGTTCACCTGAGCAAAAGAAGCATTTTACACTATCTCCGAACTTAGTATAGTAGAAACCTGCATTGGAAAGGAGTTTCATGGAGACTTTACCCTTCCATTGTTTGAAACTGTCTTCTCTAGATGTTTCAGTAGCAAAACGTGGTGTATCAGCACGATCAATTGATATACCTAGAGGTAATACTTCTGCAGTTAAATCTCCTCTTCTGGTCTTTTGTTCTTCCATCGTATAACTTTTGACAATTGAGATGTTTTTCATTTCATCTGCAAGTAGTTTCCTAGGTCTATACAGACGATTGTGAGTGTTAAATCCTCTAACAAATCGACAAAACGGAAAACTTTTAGCGTGTTCTTTCATCGGATGTTCATCTTCATCCTTCCCGTTTAGTAATACCCCTTGGCAAAAAACACATCGAACAGCGTTGTCTTTTTCAAGGTTATAGAAACCAGCTGCAGCCATGTTTTCACCACAATGTTTACCTACTCGTCTCCAATTTGTAAGAAATGATTTTCTTCGATAGCTTTCATCAAGCATTAAAGCCTCTCTTTCATAAAAAGAGAGTTCATTGTAAATGAACTTGAAAAAGTCCGCTGGGGAAAGTTGCGCAATAGTTTTTTGTAATTTTAATGACAAAAGACTACAGTGATTATCCGGATAAGTTGCGACGACATAAGTGATTGCAGTGGTATCAGGAAAATTTCGTTGTAAAAACAACGACGAAGTAACGAGTAAACTATCATCTATCCATTCGGTGCAGTCTTTAGTATTTTCAAAGCAATTCCGAGTTTTTCGCATTTCTTTTTTTTCATTATGAATAGTGTTTGCTACATATCTGTTGTTTGTTACTCGACACATTATTTATATATAATAAAAGTAGTAGCTTCAGTTATTACTCAAGTTGAAGTTTTGTTGGAAAGTTCTTTCCTTTTGATCTAGTTCGTTGTTATTCTAAAAAAAATGATAATGCTTTATAGAAAAAAAATAAAAAAAGGCTAAGGTTTCAATTTTTTTTCAATATACTTGAATTGATTACTATTGTAATAGAATGTAAATACTTACATCAGAAATGAAGACTTGTCTTTCTTTTGAATTAAAATGAGTGATATTCCTAGCAGTTTGAACTTGAGAGTTGCTTTCTATAAAATTCGGATGAAAAAGGAGTACTTTTTTCATTTTGAAGCCCTGAAATAATAAGAATAAACATAATTAAAACTTACATACAGCATTTTTTGATATCTTAAATAGTGAATAATCTTGTTTTTTGTTCAGAAAATGTCTTCACGCTTAAATTGATTACAATTAAAACCAATTATAAATACTTACATCACAAATGAAGACTTGTTTTTCTTTGAATTAGATGAATTATATACATAGTTGTTTGAACTTCAGCTGTTTCCTATGTAACTCAAATGATGAAGAAGGAGGGTTGTAGTAGATGATGATGTAGTAGATCTTCTTCCTTCAGTTACTAACGATGAAGTGAATGCTTTCTGTATGAAAACAGTGCTTCTTATATAGCTTAAGTTGCACTGCTATGAATCAGCATTATTTTCACATGAATGGAAACCGTTGCTTTCGCGGGAATAGAAAGTTTATTTTCCCGCGAATACAAACCAATGCTTTCGCGGGAATCAATGTTTTATTTTCACGCGAATGGAAACCGTTGCTTTCGCGGGAATAAATATTTTATTTTCACGCGAATACAAACCAATGTTTTCGCGGGAATAAATAATTTGTTTTTACACGGATGGAAACCGTTGCTTTCGCGGGAATAGAAATTTTATTTTCCCGCGAATACAAACCAAAGCTTTCGCGGGAATCAATACTTTATTTTCACGCGAATGGAAACCGTTGCTTTCGCGGGAATAAATATTTTATTTTCACGCGAGTACAAACCAATGTTTTTGCGGGAATAAATAATTTATTTTCACACGGATGAAAACCGTTGCTTTCGCGGGAATAGAAATTTTATTTTCCCGCGAATACAAACCAAAGCTTTTGCGGGAATCAATACTTTATTTTCACGCGAATGGAAACCGTTGCTTTCGCGGGAATAAATATTTTATTTTCACGCGAATACAAACCAATGTTTTCGCGGGAATAAATAATTTATTTTCACACGGATGGAAACCGTTGATTTCGCGGGAATAGAAATTTTATTTTCCCGCGAATACAAACCAAAACTTTCGCGGGAATCAATACTTCATTTTCACGCGAATGGAAACCGTTGCTTTCGCGGGAATAAATATTTTATTTTCCCGCGAATACAAACCAAAGCTTTCGCGGGAATCAATACTTTATTTTCACGCGAATGGAAACCGTTGCTTTCGCGGGAATAAATATTTTATTTTCACGCGAATACAAACCAATGTTTTCGCGGGAATAAATAATTTATTTTCACACGGATGGAAACCGTTGCTTTCGCGAGAATAGAAATTTTATTTTCCCGCGAATACAAACCAAAACTTTCGCGGGAATCAATACTTCATTTTCACGCGAATGGAAACCGTTGCTTTTGCGGGAATAAATATTTTATTTTCCCGCGAATACAAACCAAAGCTTTCGCGGGAATCAATACTTTATTTTCACGCGAATGGAAACCGTTGCTTTCGCGGGAATAAATATTTTATTTTCACGCGAATACAAACCAATGTTTTCGCGGGAATAAATATTTTATTTTCACACGGATGGAAACCGTTGCTTTCGCGGGAATAGGAATTTTATTTTCCCGCGAATACAAACCAAAAATTTCGCGGGAATCAATACTTTATTTTCACGCGAATGGAAACTGTTGCTTTCGCGGGAATAAATAATTTGTTTTCACGCGAATAGAAACTGTTGCTTTCGCGGGAATAACTATTTTATTTTCACGCGAATGGAAACAGTTGCTTTTGCGGGAATAAACATTTCATTTTCACGCGAATAGAAACTGTTGCTTTCGCGGGAATAACTAATTTATTTTCACGCGAATGGAAACAGTTGCTTTCGCGGGAATAAACATTTCATTTTCACGCGGATAGAAACCAATGCTTTCGCGGGAATAAAACAATTATTTCAATAGGGATGAAACCGTTGCTTTCGCGGGAGTAAAAAAAATAATTTTCACGCGAATAAAAAACCAAAGCTTTCGCGGGAATATCGTGTGAAAAAACTGCTGAGTCGTAGATATATTATATAGAAGGTTTCATAGGGTTAATTAGTACAGCTTTAGCTATTTAAGAACCAGTGTTTTCACACAGAAAGCATCCAGTTCTACAATAGCTAGCAAGGAAGCAACATCTACACACCAACTACTACATTTACTTGAAACTATAGAAAGACTTTCAGTCAATAAGGTGAGAATCACTAGATAATTCTTTAACATATATTGATAGAAAACTTCAACTAGATTTGCTATAATACTTCAAAAAGTTAATTTTATGTTTTAATATTTTGTTCTTATTAATAAAAGATCAAATAGTTTCACCATAATGCATCAGAAAAATTATTTTGGTTTTGATCATGTGTTTATTTTATAAATATCTAGTTAGTTTATTCTTTTCAAATATTTTTCAAATTCCAACCATCTGTTACATATTTTTTACTCTCTTTTCAGTTCCAACATATTAATAAAAGATCAAATAGTTTCACCATAACACATCAGAAAAATTATTTTTGGTTTTGATTATGTGTTTATTTTATAAATATCTAGGTAGTTTATTCTTTTCAAATATTTTTCAAAATTCCAACCATCTGTTACATATTTTTTTTACTCTCTTTTCAGTTCCAACTTTTCACTGAACGCTCTGAATATGAATGAAGACCCTAATACCTCATTTCTCTCAACATTCGAACCATACTCCGATGATAAAGAAAATATCCCTCCCGATTCACATATAATAAAAAGGAAACTGAAAACAGTTCGACCAAAGCCATGGGATTCGGATAGAAATAAAATGATTGACTATGCTTGGACTTTGAAAGCACCATCTCTTTCTCATCTTTCCTGCTTGTCAAAAAATGCTGCTAGTTTGCTCAATTCTTGCGATACCAATGACAGAGTAATGATTGGAAGGTTTCAACCACTTCACTTAAATCAAACACCATCACTTCTCGAGATAATTTCCATCGAAAGACCAGCTGAGGATGTATATAAAAACTTATGCATTATCCGCTACAATGTCGAAACATTTGGCAACAGGCGACAAGTGAGATCCATGGTGAGAAATGAGGATTATAACAAATTAGCTCCAACACAACCGGATGTTCCAAAACTGGTGGTTTTTATGGGATTCGATTCAGACAAACATCCAATCTTTCACCCTATCAACTTTCCATCCAATATTTCCCTTGAGGAAGCTAAACAGCTAAGTAGATTGATAAAAAAAAAAACACCTAGTCAGTTGATCAGTATGGTTCGTATCGCAACACTCTCTCAATTTGCTGTTGGAAGTGTAATCAGTTTTGAATCTCCTCAAATATCAACTCAGTTAACATTACCTAGCGGAGAAGTGGTGATGGATGCGCTACTGGTAAACTACAGATGTTTGCAATATGACGGTTTGATGATGGGAGTTCTATATAGACCTGAAAAACATGCTAGCGATGTCAAACGAATTGGAACAGGAGTCATACTTGTAAGAAATCGTGAAGTTAGTAGATTTGGTTATCATCGACATGATATAATCACATTCACAGCATTACAAGCGATAGAAACGGCTCAAAACCTATCCAACAAACTTGATGATTCCAACCAGATGAAGTACTTTACTACAGATGAGGTTCTTGAGAACAAGGTCTTAGTACTTTCAATGGGAGCGGGAAACACATCTTCTACATCTTTGAGAGAACCAACACCCCCTGGTGAAAACTATATTCAAGAAAAGCAAGTCAGACAACACAACCTAGTGAGTGTTTTTTATTTAATGTAAACTAACTGATATAAGTAATACTTCCAATTAGATAGAATTTATTTATAAAGTAATTGTTTTTTTGTTTTGCTTTAGATAGAAGAGAGAGAATCAAAAACACTTGATGAAAATTATGCTCAAGAAAAAACAAGCCGAACAATATAACTTGGTGAGTTACTTCCCTTTACTATATAATGTTAACTAACCAATGTGAAAAGAACTATAATTCAAATTCATGTAATTATTTTACATTTTTGTTTAATCATCCTATACTAATACATAACTTTTTATTTTAGTTCATTATGGAATCAAAAGTACATAGAGCAGAAGTCTTCCTTCCTAAGTTATAACATCAGTACAACAATAGATACATACAAATGGATGAAAATCTCTCATCATCCGCTATTTCATTTGAAATGATATTGGAACTATTTCAAGCTCACAATATTTAATATGTTCTCTTTATGTATCCCTACTTATTATACAATAAATGTATATATTCACATATTGTTTTATTTTTAATCATCGGATTTATTCAGTGTAGATGTAGCCCCTCTCTCCTCTCTCTCTCCTCTCTCTCTCCTCTCTCTAAAGATAACTAATGCTTCCCTTTCTCCTCTCTCTCAAGATATCATATGAGTAGGAATTAAAAAATTTATCAAAACTTAAATGTCATACATTCAAAATCTATATACCCTATGAGTTAGAATTATGTATACAATTATGTAAAAAATTATCATAACTTAAATGCCATACATTCAAAATCTATATACCATATAAGTTCAAATTAAGTAAAAAATAATCAAAACTCAAATGCCGCTTAAATGCCACTCAAATGCCACTCAAGTACCCCTCAAATAAAACACAATATAAACTCGGCGAATTCATCCAACGCCGTAACCCATTGCATAACCCCAGATAATGACCCCACAAAAAACACTTGGTAGGGAGATCTGCTCATCTATTACTACTCCTACCTACCTACCTACCTACCTTACCTACCTTGCCTACCTTACCTACCTTACCTACCTACCTACCTACCTACCTACCTTACCTACCTACCTACCTACCTACCTACCTACCTACCTACCTACCTACCTACCTTACCTACGCTATCTTACCCGACCCTTACAGGTGCAAGGTACCATAAACAGTTACTACCACTATACTCACAACTCCTGCCCTGCACAATATATTGTTGGAATTTGTATGCTGAGTGCTAAGTATTTTGATCAACGGGTAAAAATGTTTTTAAATTTTTTTTAATTTTACCCAAGTTATGCCTAATCCTTGTTAGAATTGCAGCTAAAATACAAATAATGTAAAACCCAACCCCAAAAATTCTAGACCACTTTAAGAAAACAAAGCGCTTTGTATAATTATTTATGTAACTTTATGTTTGTTATTTTTCTTACTAATGATTAATATAGCAAAAGTGGTTGCAGGTGGTAGATAGCTTGAAAAATATTGAAACAATAGCACAGTTCGCCAGAATGCATGACATATCTTAGGACGTACTACACTTTATTTTTAGCATTCATAAATCAAACTTGGTAACAAACAAACAAAAAAATCAGAATAAAAATAATGATAAATAATAAATGGTTATAAATAGTAATCGGTACATAATATTTGTAATGTTCGTAATAAATAATAATAATTGGTTAGCATGTTCAATGAATTTTTAACTAAGCAGGTACTAGAGAAAAACTACAAAAGAAAGTAAAGGTTTAATATCAATATTACAAACTGTAATTCAGAATTGCATTGTTTGTATGGCTGAAAAATAATATGACGGTGAATAAAGCTGCACAGGGCCGGTGTTAAGCCTCTGTAAAACTCACAGCGCAGCTGGAAACATTTGTGCCAAGTAGCAAATTCACTACATTGGTGGCAATGATGGAATAGCATATTGAAGACTGAACAGACAAAACTGAGAATGCAGATTTACATGTTACAATACAAAAAAGTTGCAGCGTTTACTTTAGATTTTATCCAGTAGCCGATCATGTGAAACGCTGCACCCTGGAATTTTTTTTGTTAGGTATTAGTTCATATTAGTTCATATTATGTCGGTAATTGCACTTACCATGCTGGTTTTATTTCATAGTCTGCGAGTATTAGTTTGCACCAGGTTAGCATCCACTCTTGAATTATGGCCACTAGGAGCGCATGAATGCAGGGAAGCTGGTTGAAGTACAGCCAGCAGGTTAGCGAGCAGCGCAGCCAGCTGGGCATCCACCCAGGGCTGCTATAGATCTGCATTGATGATATAAGTTATCGGATGTAAACCAAATAACAAACAACTCAGCCAAAAAACCAAACCTCAGCGAATTTTTTTATGACAATTATATTTTTCCAGTCACCGAATCGACCAACACAGTGCATGTCGAGTTAACAGGACATGTACTTTAGTGAATGGAAAGCCAAAGATTTCTATGAATTATGCTTTGAATGTGCGTTATGATGCATAAATTGATTGCGCCACGTTATCGGTATTCAGATACCAACAGTGTTTGAACTTAGCCTGGTGTTTTGCAGTCACATCCCCCCCCCCATGCCTTACGTCCAATGTCCATAAAACTAATATTATGCGCGATTGATAACCATTCCAGTTTATCCAATTTGCACACACAACAGACACTAGTTAAAGTCTACAAAAATGTAAAGCGGTTTGATCCAGTGAAATAATGGTCTCAAATTCAAATTTGCAGAAGGAAAATGACAGACGTATAAGTTGGAGACTCACTAGGGTGCAAAATGGGCAACTTGCAAAAGACGTGAATTTTCAGCTAATTAGAATGTGCCGACATGCCTACTGTTATGGAAGTTGTAGGTGTCAATGACAATGTAGGTTCATTTGGAAATTTCTACGTTCTCCCTTACGATGATGATGAAAGCGGTGTGAGATGAAATCAAAGAGTCATTCGTCGGCACTAAAACAAATAAAAGCTTAAACCTTGCCATGTATCCATTACCACGTGTTTTCATTTACCTGGGCGGATTTTAAAATCCTAAAACAGAAAATAGCATTCTCCGTGATATCAAACGCTTGACAATGGAGAACTTATCTTGCGGAGAGGTTGATGGTTGGGATGAGGAAATGAGACAGCTAACAAAGGATGAGCTGAATTGCAGCTACAAAGTAACAATCTTATAGTCACACTTTGTGCATGCGTATGGTTTCTCATCAGTTTGATATGGTTCCTTATCAGTGTGAGTTCTCAAATGTTTTTGTAGATACCGTGACGTTTAGCCTTATAATCGCAATAGGTGCATTCAAAAGGTTGTTTTTCAAATATGAGTCCTCATATGAGAGCTTAGATTACCCCTAGATGTAGCCTTATATTCACATTGAGTACATGCATATGGTTTCTCTCCAGTGTGTGTTCTCAAATGTAATTGTAGGTGAGAACTACATTTGGCCCTATAATCACAATAAGTACATTCATATGGTTTTTCTCCAGTATGAATTCTCATATGCTTGTTTAGATCACTTCTAGCTGCAGCCCTATAGTCACACTGACTGCACGCATATGGTTTCTCTCCAGTGTGTGTTCTCATATGCTGGAGTAGAGTAGTGTTACGTGCTGCCTTATAATCACATTGAGTGCAGGCATATGGCTTCTCACCAGTATGAGTTCTCACATGACTCTTTAACTGACTGTAAGAAGGCGCGCAGTAGCCACATCGATCACAGATAAACTTCGTGTTTGATTTGTTCGAATGAGACTGTCGATGTATAGAATGCTGTTGATCATCGGTAAACACCAAGTCACATGTTTCACAGTTCGTCGAGCTTAGAGTATCTGCTGTAGATTGAGATGAGCTTAACTCTGTGGCTAAAACATAAAATACATTCATCTATGACACTTTGGAGATAAACTATTCACTAATTGTATCCTTGCATTAACAAAAAGTAGCAGTATTTAGTTAAAAGCCTGATATGAATGAATAACTTTTGCAGGATCTGTGAGTTACACTTGTACACTATCCGTAAATACCTGCCAAAGTACTTTGTAACAAAAAGACACCATTTTCTCACGATGCTGTTCATCTTTTGCACGTAGTAAAGTTCTCGGCTTGGTACTTCAAGGTTGTACTGACACACTGTCGTTAAAAATTACTCATTATTTTATTTTCATAAGCCAGATCAGGTATATACGCTACTAAAACATCTTACTGCAAGACTGGTATCTGTTCAGAAAACCACTCAGTCATTAATGCTTGTCTGTTTTTTTTGTACTAAAACACTAAATGATCAGCTAATTTAAGTGAAAAAGTCCGCATTTCCTGATTTTTCTTTTAGTTTTAACGTGAAAAATTTTTCTATTTTATGCAAAAGGTATAGAAGGTGAAGAGCGACAAAAATTGATAAAATGAGCTCAACTTAGCAATCAAAAATTGAAGTGATTGACAGTTCAGGTCTTAGTGACGCTATGGACAAAGAGAGAAAGGTAAAGTTTAACAATTGAGTGTTCTCTGGTGCTATCAAAATAGCGCTTCAAAGCATTGTCATCTACCGGTAAAAATTCCACAACACATGTCTAAAAACATTAAAATGGATTATTATCATTTGAATGGGCTGCCTTTATTTAATTTAAAAGTGAAAACTAATAATAATTGCCCAGTAGAATTTCTGATTTGCCTTCCATTCAACACTTGGGTTGGCGAGTATCCCGTTGGTAACGATGTTCTCGTGTTCTGCATCAAGAACTGTTGGACCGCAGCTTTTGGTGGTAGGTCAGACTTTATTACAACTTGTTTGAAGGATTGAACACGTCTTTTTGTCATTTCATTGGTTGCTTGATGAGAAAGTGCTCCAATCAAGTGCATGATTCCTCTTTCTCTGCACCAAACTTGAAATTCTTGGGGATAACCAAGTGTGCAAAATCCTCCTCCAATACTTTTGTAGTTGCCTGAGTTGATGTTGACAAAGTTCTGTCGATAGATGGATATTTGGAATAAGCATCAATCATGACCCACCAGATGCTGCCCATGAAATTAACTGCATGGCCTACATGTTGTTGGCTCCAAGGTTTCTCAGGAAGCATCTATGGGTGATTAGCAAATTTCGGTGGTAGCATTTGGTGGTGCGCACATGATGTGTATTGTTGGAAAGTCTCCGCAATGTCAGAATCAAGTCTTAGCCAGTAAATAGCTGTACGAGCTAGTTTTTTCATTCTCTCCATACCAAAGTGTCCAAGATGTGAAAGCGGAAGAACTTTGCGTTGGAAACCTAGCGGAATGATCATTCTGTTACTATATAGTAGACATTGCTCTGTCTCAGGTAGCGATTCAGCCAACTTTTGGTATATTTTTCCTGTAACCCCCTTTGTATTTGGAATTCCTTCCATAGTGTATTACATATCAGCTGCTAAAGTAGGATTGTAGTCCATCCTCACGGATCGATTAGGCTGAGCGGACGACTAATGATGTGAAGGGTGCTTACACTGTCTGATTATTCTACATCCCCATCTTGCCAAAGCTTTCATCGGATCATGCCGGTAATCAGCTTAAAGCATCAGCATTCCGATGCTGCTAGGTCGATCTGTATTCAATGCTGCATTCATATTGGCTGAGTAATAAGGCGCATCTGGCTAGTCCATTAGCAACAAGGGTTGGGGTGCTTTTGTTAGGTTCAACCAGTGCAAGAAGTGGTTTATGGTCTGTTACCAACATGAACTGTATGCCATACAACTACTGGTGGAACTTATTTAGTGTGAAAGTGATTGATAATGCTTCTTTTTTTATTTGGCTACGTTTCTTCAGTGTAATTCCTTGGCACTTAGATCTGCTGGAGATCGGTATTTCTTGTCAACCTGCATCGTGCTGGAAAAATTCCAATCCTATTCCAGAATCTGAAACATAACATGAGATTCCTATTTCCAGCTTAAGATCAAAATGAGTTAATGCTTGAATCTGTTGACAACATCTGTTCAATTCCGTTGATGCTGGTTTGTTGCTCTGAACCCCATCTCTATGGTTTGCCCTTCCAAGTCAGTTTTTGCAATGGTTCTGAAACTGCCAATCAATTTGGTAAGATCCCATTAATTTATAGCATTGATTCATTGGTAGGTTGGGTGGCCATTGCTATCTGCTCCGCTCACTAAAATATCATCAAAGTACACTGCAACTCCTGGAAGTCTTGTGTTCTTCTGTTCCATGATCTGCTGGAAATGAACTGTTTCTGAACTGATTTCCAAAGCTAATCTACTCTGTAGAGAGAATCCTTGGTGTGTAGACAAGGCTTTGTGGTGTTAAGAGTATTTGATTGTTGGCGTCTGCTAGATCTATTGTAATTCAGCGGTGTCCTATACCTAGTTTTCTGATAAAATGTTCATGAAGTGGGATGAGCTGTTTGTGCGTTTGCAGTTGCGGGTTTACTGTCTCAGAAGAGTTTCCACATACTCTGATGTCTCCTGACACTTTGCCTGGTTGATTCAGCTTCCTCGCCAGTACTATTGGGGTGCCATAGCCATTGAACTGTGTTCGTTCCCAACGGTATTTAAAGATTCCTACATCATACGCTTTGATTAGTCATCGAGTAGTGCAAATGGTACTGAGCAGGCTCTGCAGAATGTAGGTCTAGCCGCAGACCTGAACTTAATCTTCAGCTGGTATTCCTTGAGACACCCACGTCTATCTTTAAGCAAGTCTGGAAATTTACCACATAGTTTTCTGCATTCCTTCTGCAATGCTGTACCAGGTTTATCGCTTGTTAAGGTAAAAATGGTTTTCTCATGTAATTTATCACCAATGAAATCGTTTAGCCGTTGAATAGGTGATTGTCCCAGTAGGTGGAGACATCGCACAATGCATATTACAAACTGAACCGTTGTGTCCTCTTTAAAAAGTAGTTTAGCTTTAATTCCACATCTTCCAATAGTCTCTATAACGTGTCTTGAAGCTGATTTGTAGTCAACATGTGAAGGTAAAAGAACAGGCTTTCCTAATTGCTTTCAGGTATTTTGGGATATAAAATTGCGGCAGGCTCTAATGTCAAGCTCAGTGGTGAGACCTTGCCCTTGTAGTTGTATATCCTCATGTCGTCCTGGAACATGTTTAGTGGAAGTCAATGTAGCGTGCTGTGTGACAGTCTTCTCTACTGGTTTGGAATGAGTTGTTTTCGTGTTAATACAAGCTCTCTCAATATGCCCAAGTTCTCAGCAAAAACTGCATCTAGTTGTCTTAAAACAACAAATTTCAGGTTGATGACACATTCTATCGCATCTGTTGCATGGCTTCTTCCATTGTTCTGTGGCTGGATCTTGTATATGGTGCTGCTGTGGAGTTCAAATCTTTCTTAGGTGAAACTTTGTTGTTCTTTGGCTGGGTGCCATAAAAGGTCTCATTGGCAACTTTAGCTGCTTCCTCAGTCTCCTGTGCAATTTCATTGCTCACATAACATAGGAATCGCACCCACAGTGCTTCATCCAGGGGGTCTTGAATGCCAGTAAATGGACATGTTCTAGCATCTTGGCGTATCCTTGCTGCAAATTTCTGAATTTTCTTTCCTGATTTTCGCTGCATGTCACTCAAGTATTTGTATCGTTCTCGTACAATAAAATCTGCTGTCATATTGCTCCCTCGAGAATCTGACTATTTCAGCCATTGTGAACTTATTAATGGGAGTTGGTGTAGTTGACTGAGCTGCCATGTTGCTTAGCTCTTTGTACAAGGCTGGTTGTCGAGTGTTCAGAAAAACTCTCGAAATATTTTTTTCCTAGTATTAAGTTCGCAGAAGAAAGAGATATTGAATCTATCCATGTAGTTTGTGAGAACATCTGATGTTGGATCAAATTCATAAAATTTTGGTACAGCGATCACTGTTGTGTTCTTGTATTTTACTTCTTGAAGTAAAAGATCTATCAACTGTTGCTGTTGCTGGTATTCCTGTTTTCTTTATTCATGCTGTTGCTGATTTTCTTGTGGTCTTTCTTCTTGCTGATGTGTGAAAGTTCTACAAGTTTATCAATTGCTTCACTCAGTGTTGGAGCTCCTAGATGTGATGAGTAGTAACAATGGATTATTTTGTAGTATACCTGTATAACTAGAAGCAGTTGAATTTAATTTTGTTGCTGAATTCAATGAGTCAGTTACAGTGTTTGAATAGAAGTTTATTCATAACCTCAGAAAATACTGATTATTTGAAGCGAAGGCATTTCTTTTATAGTCAATGGTTGTAGCTATGTCTAGCTTAATATAAAAAGAAAACAGAAACAAAATTATTTACATAGCTACGGGAAAGAAACGAGTAGAAAAACCCTTTAGCTTAAAACAATAAGTTGGCTTCACATGAATGTTCATGAGACATCATTACAGTGGCCGAGTGTGCACAAGAGCGAAAGGTGGCGAGAGGGTCATTATATCAGTAGTAGATTGTATAATTCTAGTACACTACGAGTTTTTTATGTGCAATTTTTGTAAAAATTTCTTTTGAACTTAATTCTGACAAAATTAATGAAAACAGTCATGCAATGGGACCCGGAAGTTTCTCGTGTGTGATTAGTATTAAAGGAAACGGAGGCCTGCTTCCCATCAGCAACACTATTAAAGCGAAAGTAACTTCGATTTAACGAATACTAAAGAGCTGAACATTTTTTATTCATGTCAGCTGATAAGTTTGGGGTATATAATACTGACAATGTGCCATCAACATAAATAGCAACAGTACATCCCCACTGTGGTAGCCAACCACAGTAAGCGTTCAAAGGCGAGCTTTCATTATTTTACGTGGGGAAGCTCAAATAAATCTGAAATTCGAAACTATGGTTCTCCCTGTGAACAAAATAGTCAATTCTTCTTTTACCTCAATAAACCAAAATATCTTCAAAAAATAACTTCCAGAAGCTTTCTTGATTCTTCGAGTTTTCTCAAAAACATCATTTCTGCCATATTATTTGCTCAAATCAGAACAGTGGTCAATGAAATTGTGATTTCTAATGACAAGTTCAACAACCGACTAAGTTATTTCCGGTGGCCTCACTAAAGTGAAACTACTCTGCCGGCGTCCCATTAGATCCAACGCTCTTCTTTGCAGAATTACTAATAAAACAAGCTCTTACCTTCAACAGCTGTTTTTTTGTCATCATCAACTTCAACCTTTATATCTATAAAAGAAATGATTCCCCTGATGCAAAATATCGCACGGCTGGATCACTAATCAATAATAAAGTGTCACAGGTACTTCACACATGTTACTGTGTTGTTTGCTCTACCTCTTGGATAATGACATTCATCTGTGACCACTGGCTCCAATTTCACCTCATCTGATTCTATAGCATGAAGAGAGTGTTTTTGTTTCAAAAAATAACTTTTTCATTTGCTTTTTGTAATTAAAATAGTGCAATATCGACAGATTCTCAAAACGCAACCAAAACATATCCTAATTTTTTAGTTTGCACATACATGTATAATACAGCAGTCTCTTACCTTGACTTGCTGTCTTTCCATCAGCTGCCACCAGAACCTCTATATCTGTAATTGTATTCAACTTTTAATAGTTCACAATACCTTCTTAGTTGCGTACTCATCTATAGTGCCATATAAAATTACAAGTCATACTGTGTTGATTTCTTACCTCTTGGATAATAACTTTCACCAATTCCTATGACTCCTGGTTCCATCTTTACCATCTCACATTCTAAAGTATAAATATATTTCTAAGAAGATACACCCATAGGGATGGTTAGCACAGCTCCTTACAACTTCAATAACATGTTTCATTTCAATTATCTAACATGGCCCGATTAAAAAATATTGGTCAGTTGCATGAGGGATGGGAAGAGCATCAGCAAGGGTGTATGTAGATGTAAATATTTGAAACAAATTTTCACATTTTCAGTAGCTACGGAGGCCTAAATTCTGGGAGGTGCAGTCAACCATCATAATATGAACATGTTAACTCTTTGAACTTACTTGGATTACACAAACAACACAAAAGGTTTACAAGCGTTCTTAAAATCAAAACATACAAAATGGTGTAGACTTATCTAATTTATGGTGAAGTATCAAAAACACTTGTGAGCTCGTTATTGAAGCTGAAAATTAGATGCGGATGATAATTTTTAATTTGCCATTTGGCAAATATGCAAAGAATCGATGAAAATGACAAGATCTATACGCTGATTTCAGAGCCAAACTTGATGAGTTCTGTAAACCACATGTCACCTGCTTTGTCTAGTGTCGTCATTTATTGTCTGAAAAGCAAGGCTGCCAAACAAATGATGAGTTCGTAACTACTCTACATAATATAGCCAGAGACTGCTATGGCACAAAACTGATCAAAGACTTGATACTTCAAGTTCTACTTCTATGTAGGTGCAACAAGTGACCAACTTCTCCATGCATGCTGTTTGAGAATACAAAAACATCGGTACATCAGGTACAGAAAACTAGGTTTAATTGCAGCCACACTACAGCTGCTACCAGCTGTGGGAATGAAAGCAACTAACACAAAAACAAACAAAAGGTTGCTGCAGAAGCTGTGACTTGTCCCATTTTCCCCTCACTGCCCAGCCCTTGTGAGCAGTGTCATAAATGTCACGAGCAAAATATTTTACCTCCAAGCAAAATTTTTGCGCATGGTACTCACAAAAATAAGTATATCCTTACGTAGCGTTGTAGGAGCCAGTAAATCTGTGTGCGAAGGGGCTCAGACTTGCTAACCCATACAACAATATACTGCAGGGATAGCATAGAAACATAATAAGTCAATAATCACCTCTACCATGCTGGTACGCACTGTACTGGGTCAGTACAAAATGACTGCCTTGGACCAAGTTCCTACAAACAGCTGAGGAAACCCTCCAACCTGTATACAGGAGCCCCCCCACCCAGTGCTACGTTAGACTACAGACCACTAAATAAATGAAACTTTAGGACTCATCGGAGATCAACCCGAGCTTGCTATTGGCGGCCAGATCTCAAATCTGCGTGTTAACAACTTAGCACCCTCTTTGTTAAAATTTACTTACTGTTATATTTTCTGTTATATACTTTGTGCTATGCTTTACTTACTCTACACCATTATTATGTCAATCGATGCTAGTCATCCAGCCTGTATGAAGGTCGCAGGTTTCATTAGTCATTGCATGTATTCCCCTGGTATATTGTCTTACATTTGTCTTTCTACATTCTATTGCTTCCCTAGAGTCGAACTCAAACCAAAAAATGTTATTAATAAACTAGCATGCTCTCTAGTTGGTCTGAACTAAAGGCTCCATTTATAACACAAGAACTGATTATAAATGTTAATTTTTTATCACCTGTGTGCAAGTGGTGTCCGCCTGGAGAGAAAAAAAAACTGTTTTAACTAATGGTATTTGATGGAAACCAGATCAAAATCCACCAATACATTGATTTCCAGCTCATACCATTTGAATGATATTATTATTGCTTAAAAAATTCCAGTAACCGTCTGACTTGCTTACAATAAAAAATATTAGAAAAGAAGTATTTTGTAAAATGACAACAGAATGAAACTGAAAGACTGATGTACATGAATCAAATATTTTGACAACTATAAATATCACAATAATCAGTAAAAGTTGTACCAACCTTCTACGAGAGAGCCACCAGAACTTTCTTCAGCACAATGCTCATGTTTTGTGTTATTTAGATCCATTTTTCTCACTACAACACTTGGACAGCTAATTTAGTAAATGGAGCAATCCTTTATATCAACTGTTTTGTACTACATGTGGGCGGCACTATGATGTATATTACTATGAAAAAACCAGACTATTGATCTGAATCCAAAAAAATTGCATTTATATGAGGCGGAGAAACGAAACAACAAGAAAGGGGAGGCCAAAACAAAATTTCAACCAAAAAAGCATTGCGCAAAAAAAAGGTCTTTGTAGAACCACAAAAAAGTATTTCAATTTTGGTAGTTAATCTGCGAGAAACAAGATGCTCATATCCTTAGAACTATGGTTAGAAAACCAGACAAGAAAAACTTTTCACACAACAAGCAGTTCACTCGTAACACCAATGTAATTGAAAGGCATGAAGTTTTAGTTATGCCATGAACTCAACGCGTTTACCAGGCATACAGTGAAACTAGCTAGTAATTGAGTAGTTTTGGTGTAAGAATGTCTGTACGATAAATTAAGTTTCAATGTTGATATGCATTCATGTTTGGTCTGATCTACATTTTTAAATTAGTAATAAGTTATACATCAAAAACATCCAAAGTGAAGCAAGTGAGAAAGAACTCAATGAGATTTAAATTAGATAAATAAACGATATGCAATTCAATGTAATTTAGTAACACAAAATAACAAGAGATGTCTCTAACTTCAAAACAAGTGCAAGGGTTTGACTAAACGGAGCTTATGATATGAAAATAGTGAATTGAAACTAAATACGAAACTCAACCAAAGAATCGAAGTTCAGAGACAATTTGCCTGAAAACTAGGTTTATTCTAATCAAGGAATGAGCAATTTAACTACTTTAATCTGGTATTAATTATATGTACTATACTTTGTGGTTGTGGACAACCAGTATGTTCTATGAAACTTGTTTTACATGAGGAGTGGAATGTTGAGAACCCATCAAATTTCATCATTAAAGCCTCTTTCCCTGCTGAGAGTAGTTAAATAAATGCGCTATGGAGGAGTCCTGCTCAAACTCCGCAACTGCAACAAGCCCACGGCTCCGAATGAAAACTCAGTGCTTCCGAATGGAACGCAGTAATTGTCTTGTGTAATTTGTAAAAGGTAACAGCATTACAGCATCTAGCTTTCAAGGCATATCCTTATGTAGAATTCTGATACAGTAAAAAGCTTCGCCTATTATAGGCAGATGCACACAAAGTAACAGCACATTTAGCCAACAATAAGGAAGTGGAACATGAATGGTCAAATGAACACAAATAAATATAACAGGCCCGCAAATAAATTAAATAGAATTAAATAGGTTAAATACGGAGAGGTGGAAGGTAGAGTTTACGAGCAATACCGCATAGACATGGTTGGTGTTCCACCATCAACTTCCTGCTCTGGGTCCCCAGGGCTTGGTTAGCTTTCGATCAAACATTTCAGTCGATTAATTACCCTATAGCCTTAGGCTTGGTAACATCTGAGACTACTCTGGGCTTTCAGGCTAAATCAATTATTGCTGGCCCAGTATAGGCTGACTGAAGGGTTGGTCAGGTGGTTGCAGGGCCAGCAGGGCTGACTATGGAGCTCTAAGCTTCAAGGCGAGTAGGATTGACTGCAGGGCTGGAACGGTTGACCGTTGAACCCGCAGGGTTGACTGCAGGACCGGCAGTGAAAATACCTGCTTGCTAGAGTGATTTATTGCAGTGAAAGACTAATGGAAGGTTTGCTTGACACTCAGGATTTGTTTAGAGGACTTTGGTGGTCACTACATCATCTAGGACTTTATTTTTGTTTTTAATGAATCATTATTAAAGAAAATAAGACTAAATATGTGTTTTGGCAGCTCTTGTAATCAGAATGATTTATTGCATGGAATTAGATGTTCAATAAACTTTTGTGATTGTGGTAAAGCTTCCTTCATAGAAAGGGTGTCCTCATGGCTTCCAGTAGCTCAAGAGCGACGTTTCATGTCTGGGTAAAGCAAACAAGAGTAGGAAGGCATTGGCAAACTCACTAAAGTGGTGCAGGTAGGGCAAGGAACTATTTTTTATGAAAGACCGTTTTCAGTTGTTGGGTGACAGTAATCTTCACTGTATTGGCCGGGTGGTCATGCGCTCCATTGGGGAGACGTTTCAGTGTTGTCTGGCCTGAATTTCCGGGAAAACAGCTTACTGGAAGGTGATCTACAGGCAAGAGTGGTATCGCACTGGCTGTGGTTGGGTGAGAAAGCTGAGGTATGGCAAATTTTTCAAGGAAAACAAAGGCTCCGGTGACAGGTGCTCCTCTTCATAAATTAGCTGGACTGGTGATTTTGGCTCAATCAGTCTTAGGCGTTCACATACTTTCCTCACTGCACTCCTCTCGTTTGGTAAGCGGTTGGGTTTTAGCGCAGTCAGTGATTGTCCTTGACTGGAGCTGTGCATCAATTTTGTTTCAAGTGTCGTTATCATTACCGGGTGTATACCCAAGTGCCTCGGGTGCTTGCTGAAAATTAGGCATTTTCGGACCGAGAACGTTCATGCCAAAACGGGCAAATTTTTCGTTTTTCGGAGAGTACAAAACCTGATTTTTGAAACTCTATACTGAACGGTGGTTTACCGTTCAGGGGGACGTTCACTACATGACGTTCTTGCTCCGAATACGTACAGTTCTGCTATAATAAATATTTTTGCATACCATGAGCCCTTTAACGGCAGCAACCATTTTCGCTTAGATGCAACACATATATATATATTAACTATAATAATTAATTATTGTTTTATCATTATGGATGGTGATAAAAATTATTTTTTTATTTATTGAAGTATTATTATAGTTCTTGTTTATTATTATAATAATTATTTATCACTGCTATCTTCTGTTGTTAGTTAGCAAATAGATAAAAAACAATCATGATTTTTAAATAATTAAAACTTGACAAACTCCCAGGGCGGCCATCTTTTTACTTGTTTCCGGATTTTTGCGACTAGTAGACAACAAGGGAACACAACTCCTAATATATAAATTTGCATTTTTGAACAGTCAACTGACAGAAATTATGCCAAGAACGGGCGTCAAAATTGCATTCGGAAGCACTTTCCCGTACCAATTTTTTCGAGGCATGGACGTTCTTGATCCGAAAATGCCTATTGTCTATCACGTTTTTTACACATGCCATTTTACTTGACGTACTTGTCGTAGTCGCTGCCATTCTCAGCATATTCTACAACACCCTTTATCACTTCGCTTGCAGGTGTTTTAGAGGCTATCGGGGCTGCAAGCAATTTTTTTAAAATACTGGGCCAGTTCACCACTGGCCTTGTTTCAGATAATTGTGTCGGTGTTCGGTGCTCCTCGTTCTAGTAGAATGCTGTTGGCGTTGCTGATGAGATCATCAAAGTTAATGAACTGTTGTATAGGATAGTCAACCTCTCCAGAAGCGACCCCACCACAGCTAGTTTCTTTATAACCATCATCAGCGCCTTCATATCTATCATTAAGCGGAATGTTATCAGACAGTTTCATATTTATTCTGTATATATTAAATTACGTAAAGCGAAGAAACAAAGTATTCCATGTCGACAAGAAGCAGGGGGAGGTCTGAGAGAAGACAATGTGCATGCTCGTGTGAACCATCATCTTTTCAAAGCCACTACGGAAGCCAAATTGGTTGTAAAGAATCCCAAGTTGGCTCCTGCCTGAATCTCGTATCAGGACATGTTTAATCCTACTTACAACTATCAACTGAGCACCAGTGAAAATGAGATTGCAGTTCTGGACTATCTGATGAGACAAATTTCTAAGGGTTTCAATATGAAAATCAAGGGGACTACGATTTTTTACACTAGCAAGTACCATTACCTGGCAGCCTATCAACAGTTTTGGGATTCAAAGAATAGACGTGAAACAGACCTAACACACAAGGGCATCCAATTGATCGCAACAAAAAAAAAACAGGCGCAGGTGACTGTCTTCTGTAGACAAGAAGGGATAGCATTTCCAACTGGGTTCATTCTTTACTGAAGCGGCTTTCCACCCTCAACCTCTTCACAATACCATAGTAAAGTTTCACATCAAGCTGACCACGTGAGAATACACTCTTGAAAACATTTGCCTAAAGTAAGATTACATACTAGAACTTACCATGGCTAGAGAACTAGTTCAAGACTATCTCAGCCACATTAACTATAGGGCTCACACTACCAATGAAGTCATGGTTGATGAGTTTGATTTTGAAATAAACATTGGAGCCATGTAAAAGTGTCTTAGGACCGTACTTGTATTTATCAAGGCCAACAACAAAAAAGACATCGCTTACAAGCTTCCCAACTTTACCAACATCAAGGTAGACATTGACGGAGCCACTAACTAACAGTTTATTTCCGACTATCAGCCCAAATACTTCGACGGTTATATATATTAACGGTGAAGATATGCGGAAATACACACAAACAGTATATGAGGATATAATCTTTTCATCACTTGTTACGCTCGGTCAATCCCCCTACGGAGTCACCGCAAGCAAAAACGTGATTCATTCTTAAGGCATTATTATTGAGAGTTTTTTAAATTCACTCTTCAGTATATTGATCAAACTACTCAAGCTAATTTTATTTAGCATCAGTGAACTTATCAGCTTCTTCCGCTTGACCATTTGACGCTAAATGTGATGGTGAAGAGTAATTTTATAAGTTCAATCTGCTTTAGCTATTGTTGTATCATCATGTATGTACTAGTTACTAACTAGTAGTAATGCGCCATATTATTCAATGTATCGACATACAAACAGTAGCAAGTAAAAACACCTACATAAGTTGCATATATTATCAATAATTATGTAGTACACGTCAAACCATACCAAGTATATTAAACATATTACACATTTAAGTCCAGTAACCTGAAGCGTAGGCCTCGCTCTATTAACTATCACTAGTGACTGTTAGTTTCCACTACTACTAGGCATATGTAAGTGTACGCAGCTACTAACCACTGAGCCGTGAAGCAAATACACTAGCTCATCATTGTTTATCATTGAGCCACCGCATTTGCAATAACTTCATTGTAGGAGTTGAGCTATTGATTAGCCCACGACAAAATTTTCCTAAGCTATCATTGGATCGTGTGCGAATGCATTGTAACATTCAATCGCAGTGAAACTGCAGCATTACTAGTAGTAACCTGCTTGCAGTCCCAAGTGATGGAATGAACATCACAAGTCAGGTTAAGTGTGTGTGGTGTATCAGTGAGTGTACTGCATTTTATGGCCAGTTTATCTTATTTTTCCAACTCTGATTTTCATACTAAAAACTGATATCAATCTGACCTGGAAGAGCTGGTGTTATCATTAGACCTAAAAACAGCTTAAATTTCGGTAGTGGTAATCGCGTGAGGCGTGACGTGTTGTCGTGCGTGAAATTATTTTTTTGGAGTTTTCCACCCACATACTTTTTCTTAGTATTTTATTTGGGGTTGTCTTCCTTCTTTACATTTTGTTTTCCGGCTTAGACGAATCCTGTAGGCAAACTATTAAAAGTACCAGTTGTGCCCTTCAAAACTATTAGTGTATAATAATTATTATTTTGGCTGACGTCTTTCACTATAATAAAGACGTTCTTTTTTATTTCTTGTGATATGAGCTGTTTCAACATAACCTAATCCGCTGACATTGTGTAAGGGCAATGCAATGTCAAGTATAGTACTGATCATGATGATGATAGATACGCTCCTATAATAATAATAATGACAGTAATTTAATATTGTAGAGGACCGGCGCCATCTTGTGACGTTTCTATTTAAATAGTTCTATGCCTCGAACAGTTCTATGTACACTTACCGAAGCTACTCAGTTGTCTACTCTATTTACACTTCATTCTTATTTCTATGCTTGCGTTCTAAGTCAGTTTACTCTATGTACATTTATCATTATTTTACTCAAGCATGTAAACTTATATGTTACCCATGTGGATTCAGTCATGCAATCACTTTAGTACAACCTCTTATATTCTATTCGCACACGCTGGCCAATCGTTTGTGCCAGGTGTGGCCTCTTTTGTCTGAACACTTGTCTATCACTTTGTTATGTAACAGTGTACATAAATATGGATGTTTTGGTATCAATAAATCAGAGTCAGCTTGCACACTCTCAGAAGTTTCTTTGTACATACAAATAACTTCACTGCGCACCATTACTCAAGTAGTAATATACAGGCAGATCAGTCTGAACCTCTGCTGGCCGAACTTAGCTTTGTCTAACTTCGCCTTCAATGTTCGACCTCTGCACAGCACTACAAAAAGACAGCCGAACCTCTGCTGGCCGAACCTAGTCCAACTAGTTCGCCCTTCAAAGTTCGAACTCATTGCATACACAAACAACAGCTAACGCAACCGGCAGCTCACTAGTTACTGAGATGGTCGACCACCATTCTCCAGTATACTAAGTCGACCTGTGGAAGGGTTGTATCGCTAGCACACTAGACACAGTTGCCATTACAGTTCGGGAGGTTGTGCAGGTAGGCCGAGCTACCACCTCACACCCCCACAGTGAAATCCTGCACAATATTAATAATAATTAATAATTTAAATTTTAATAATAAATAATTAATAGTAATAATAATTATTATTATTAATAAGAATAAGTAATAAATAAGCAAATAAATTAAAATAGTAGTAGTAGTGATAATAATTATAATGATAGTAGCTTGTTGCAGTAATTGAGTAATGGACTTTTTTACTAATTTTATTGTAGTAATTATTATTATTATCAAATAATAATTATTATTGTTTGGTGTGTGTGTTTTACACATTACACAGCAATTCTATATATATAACAATAATAATAAGTTTTATGTAGTGTAATTATAATAATAATAATATAATTACAATATCAATCATAAGTATCAATATATAATTAATTATTATTATGTATTATTATTATGTAATGAGTAAAAATATTTATTGTTTTTGTTTATTTAGCTAGCACCGGTGTAATTATTTTTAATGGACCATTTCTTCTCAATTCAATAGAGTCAGACCATCAGCTTTTAGACAATTTGTTGTCTATGCAGCATTGGTGCAAAACTCATTGGTCACACACCAATAATTGCTTCATAAAAATAATTAAGAAAAATCACTTTGCTCAAGAAAAGAACAGATGATTTGAGGTCCCTCTGTCAAGCATTGCTGACAACAATGGCGTTGTTGTGGCGAAGAAAAATCAGTGAAGCTTGATGATGCGTATGCAATAACGCGGCCGAAGCTAGCTGATGGTAAAACATTGAAGTTCTTTTGTTCATTCGAAAATGGTTCTCCAGTAACGTTATTTTTTGTCTACTCAATGTGATTGCCCTACGATAAATAGTATAGGCCTACCACTGGGTTGGTAAAATAGAGAATTTAAATAATATTGTGCAGGATTTTCTGGTAACGCGCCCAGTTACCTCGGTAGCACACCTGCACTTCCCTAGGAAGTCAGAGTTGTCTACTCGCCGTAGTCAGCACTACTGTCAGGCCGTCAGTATCACTGCCTATGCTCCAGCATGTCTGCTGAAGTAGGCTGGATAGGCAACGCCTGCCAGGTAGGCTCCGTCTGCCTGCCACTCCTTAGGCAACTTAAGGCTTTCGGACCAAAGGTCCTTAAAGCAGTTGTCTCTTGGAGTGGTAAAGGTGTCTAGTCTTTTGTGCAGTCTGAGATAAGTTCAAGATAATCTTGAGAGAGTGTATACTGGCTTTTATTCTTACGAACAAAGAGTCAGCTGAGCATCCAAGGTAACACTGATTATTGTGGAGCCCAACTGCTCTATTTATATGAAAACGTTACATAACTCCCTTTGTATAGGGCTAGCCTTACTACAGTATGTGATAAAGGATGGCTAACAGAGAGTGCCTTAAATGTATATGAAAATAGCCTCAGTGGTATGAGCTGAGCTGAACAAAGAAAGTTTATAATAATTTAGTCATGTACACAGTTTTAATTTACTCGTTGCCATGTTGACAGGTTGCCAGGAAGCTGCCCCTATATACTTGGGGCGGGGGGGGGGGGGGGGGCTATGACGCGACAGTGCATTGCCGGCTTAAAATACATTGTTATCTAAACAACAATGTATACTTTGGGGCCAACGGCGCGTCAGGACATTGCCGGTTTGCAATGCATTGTCAAACCAAGTTTTTTTTCTCCACAGCTATGTAAGCAGCACAATGATTGGCTAATGCTCCTGCCAAACGAGCCATAATACCACCGTATCTGTCGTTCTGTCACGCACAATGGCACATCCAGCGTAGGATGAAGCAGAATGGACCTGATCGGTTTCTCATCCTGTCTGTCGTGGTGTGATGGGTTGATTGACCCCATTCCATTGGACAAGGCTACATTGATTTTCCGCTTGTTTACAAAGATCATATATACTTGTAAGATAGTAGTAGATATTATAATAAGTATATGATTGTTGGAGTTCATCTGAAACTAACACAGGCATACAATTGTTAACATAATTATTGTTTGCGGAGGAAAAAAGCTATAAATAAATAATTAGAGAGCATATAAGTTATAAACGATAATGAATCATGTACCTGATAATAATAATTTATTAATTATTTGACTAATTAGCAATTAGAATATGTTTAAATAAAAATAAATATAATAAAAATAATCAGAAGCAGGAAAGTATATGGAATGCACAGAAGATTAATCCTGCTCTTATTTGCTCAATCATCCATTATTTCGTTTGCTACGTCCATTTGCTACGTCTATTGTTTCAGTTGCCAGTCAGGCTCGTTTGGCATGCTATTCGTTGTCAGATTCAGTCTCTGGGCACGGAAGGCACGCTCGTGTGGCAGGAGCATGAACCTAGGCGGAATATTGTTTGCGAAATATAAGTTTTTAAATATGGTTTCTAGAATCTTCTGGCCCCAAGTTATTGGAGAGACAGCCACGGTGGAATATCTGGAAAATCAAAAATCCATGCGGGACGAAATTATATGGATGCTTTGTCTTAATAAACGCTACACTCTCGATGAGTTCTTTACACGCTATGTTACTATCATTTTTTTTTGTTAGACTACAACAATTGAGCGTTATTACTTACTAGTTGTAATATTTAACAAAAATGAATATTATATTATGATTATTGCTATCTAATATTTATTATTATTAATTGTCGATTATTTTGTTAAATACTTCTCAACGGTCGTCATCGTGATCCTCAATCATCGTAAATGATTATAATAATGATAAATAGTTTATTATCATTGTTATTGTGGTACAAACCAAAGCTATAACAATTACTGTGTTGTAGTAATCTTATTAAATAATATTTCAAGATGATCGGCAAAGATAAGTGCCCCCTATCTATGTGACACTTGTCAAATGCCTGTCACTTGGGAACAGAAAGGAGTAGTACTCTGTGAAACATATTCTACATGGTATCACATATTTTGTGAGCCCTATATACAAGATAGACGATAATTATCTTGCCAGCAACTATCGACCAGTCAGTCTTACAATTGTCTCCATCAAGATCTTAGAGCACATTATAACTAGCCGGCATCCTGTATTCCGCTGATCAACTTACTCCCAGCTGCATGCTTTCAGAAGTCGCAGAAGCTGTGAGACCCAACTTGTTGAGCTGTCTTGTCACATCTCTGCACATAAATCAAGACGAGGAAATAGATGCCTGCTTTCCGAACTTTAGCAAAGTATTCGACAATCCTACCATCTTAAGCAGATTCAGAAACTACTAGATAATGGTAGAAACAGCCAGATTGTGAAATGGACTGAAGAACCTTATCACCTCCGGAGTATCTCAATGATATGTAATCGGACCCATCTTGTTCTTGGTATATATCACCCGCCTACCAGATGCAGTTGGGTCACATGTTAGACTTTTTGCGGATGGCATTGTTGTCTACAATACTGTGGAAAACAGAAAGCAACTGCAAGATTACCTATATGGAATTTAACCCATTCAGATGTGAGCGTGTGAAGTTCTCCCGAAAATGGCTAAGAGGGACTGACAACACCTACAACGTTTATGGTATAAAGATGAAAACGATGATCACCGTAAAATACCTTGAATTCAAACTAGAAAACAGCTTACGGTGGAATCGAAATACATCTTTCATCCTCGGTAAGGCAGGTTATAGACTCAGGTACATACGACGAATCATACCACCAAGTCTCCCCCACTTGCGAGGCAAAGCATACAGAAAGCTACTGAGACCTGTGATGGAGTACTCATGTACCGTGTGGGATTCTGGCTAAATCTGCACAGAAAACATCGCTTTAAGCTGTTCAGAGAAGAGCTGTAAGATTCGTAAAAAATATCAAGCACACTGACTACACCACCAGCACTACCTAACTCATGAAAGACTTTGAAAGGGACACCCTGGTGTCTAGGCGAGTGGGAAGCAGGCTGGGACTATTCCAACCGAGCTATGCACTTCGATGAAGTTGCAACCAATATCAGCGACTACGTTACTCTTCATCGCCCCCAATCGGTTGTTCTCGATTACACTAGCAACAATACATTATCCCCCACTGTAAGACCAAGTTTCAACAAAATAACTTTATAATCTGCACTGCTAGACTCTGGAACAATGTTGGATGCAGACTCTTGGAGGGACTGCCTCTGGCTGACTGATGTAGAGCTTGGAACACTGCAGGTGGATCCTGTTGATGACTTGGACTGATACATGGCCTAACGGAAGTGCCATTTTGCTATTACCTTCCAGAAAGAAGTTTGCGATTACTCGACAAGTACCGAGTAATTAAGTTGTTGTTTTTCAACTTTAATCACCAAAAATTAGAATCTGTTGACAATGAAGTATTATTGATTGATTAATAAATAATAGATTATCTTTTCCTGATTATTGCCAATTATATTTGTAATCAAGACTATAAGATATTTGTGATTGTGTTTATGAATATTCAATAGTTGGAATGATACTATTTAATTAATAACACGTTGTAATTTATCCTTGTTATAATGTTATTAGTAATTATTATTATATAATAAGGAAGTAAACGTTCAATCTCTTTTGGTCCATGGCAAGGAGAGGAACAACTCTTTTGATTATTCTTGGTGACCCTTTAGGGCTAAGGGAGCTGTGAGGAGACGCTTCAGAAAAAGAATTGCAGTTATCTTTAAGATCTATTCTAGTACCTTCTCAGTCTTCTGGATCAGCTGTGAAACTGGTGATAGAAGGGATGGCAAGTGAGTGCTGCGTGACTGGACGCCACATAGAACGGCTCTTTGTTTGCCCTGATGAAGGTGGTATATATATACATATATTATTTTGTTCCTATTATGATTAATTGCATATTTGCTTTTGGACACGTAACGTTTTTCATGTATAGAAAAATTATTCTTTTTGGTAATCATTGTATAGATAATCGTATTTGAATCCCATTTAAATTTTGTCCAATCACCAACACGGTTTGGAGCAATATCCCCAATCATTGTTGTACAGATGATTGTAGTTGACCCATTCAATTTTTGTCCGATCAGCGACACAGTTTTGACCAATACCGCCATATAAATCTAGTTGGTCGTTTGGTCAGAATTGGCAAGGAATAATGTTGTGTATAACACTTTGAAGACTTATGTGTCTTTAAACCTAACTGTAGGCCTCCTCTGCACCCATTATACTACGTGGTAGTTATAAGATTTGCCTCTCACTAGTTTAGCTGGTCTGGTCTGTCGATGGTACAAATTTAGTAGTGAATGTGATTTAGCCGATTATTAAATGGTGCTGCATAACCATAGAGCGAAGCAATTCTTATAAGAATTTAATCTAAATCTATTGGTCCTGTTATCAGTACTTTTACAAACAACCTACCATGCATATATTGGTCATTCCACATGCCATCAGCCAAACCTGTTATCAGTTGATCTTCAGACAATCAAATGGGCCTGTTATCAGTCCTCCATAAATAAAAAGATTTGCTGAATGTGCAATATATAATTTTTCCAAAATTACATTTCACACTCCATTAATTTATGGAATTAGGGAAAGGGAGATGAGGTTTTTTGTTAACATTGGTCATGAAATTAAGTTACCTTGTGAAGCGTATTATTACCGATCTGGATATACAAAAAATATTTGCAGCTTCTAATGTCACAAAAGTAACTCTCAGCAATGTGTATTTTACGGTTGAGAGATAATTTAAATACAGCTGCCATTGCTTAAAAACATGATGAATTACTGCTAAAAAAATGACTTGCTTGATTAGGGCATATGTTAGCCATCTTGTTATTATAATAAATTGAAAAGTTATGCAGCAGTAATGCCTACATTCAGCCAATGCTCAAACTATTAGAATCAACATCTTTTTGTTGACTGTTAGGCAGCAGTAGAAGAAAACCTGTGTCGAAAATGTTTTACAATTGTCAGTTTCCACTTTTGGATTGTTCATGCTTTAGTATAGTGAGATGGTTGCATAATCTCATGAAATAACCATTTTGTTGAAGCTTTCCAATATGAAAGTCCTTATGCTAAAGTTTTTCAGTAACATCGGTATTGATTGATTAGGCATAAATTGAAAAGCTGATAACCAGAAAAACACTTTTTCAAGCAACTATTATTTTAGTTATCTGAGATGTCTACTCATGTAATCTCTCTGTCAAAGTTGTGTTTATTTGTAGAAAACTGAGCCAAGTAGAGCTGTTGGTGGACCAGCTTGTCCCTGTTAGGTAGCAGCAAGTTATACATCATATACAAAGGTTGGAATCAGTTGGTATTGATACAGGCACATGCAGCATGGATGACTACTATAACATTGTGCACTACACGTTTCACCGTTTCCTATCAGTTCCCAAGCAATTAAAACAACAGCTGGTCACTAGCTAGCCTTGAGTCAGTGCAACTCTGACGGTGGGCCCTATTTCATAGGAAATCGCCTTCCAGTAGTTCTTGGCAAGCTTTCCAGCCATTTATTAGATTTTACTCTAAACCGAGAGAATTGATTTAAACTGGAAATTAGTACGCATGATATATAATGTTAAGTCATGTATGGACAAAATTCAGATTTTGAAATCATACAACGCATGCAATAGCCTGTGACAGAAACCTAAGTTCATCTAATTCAATCAAGTAAATGACTGTGACTTTTCTGGTGAATGGCAAAAACATTACAAGCATATTTTATCTATGCACCCTGCGTGATGTAAGCAAGCTTATCTGCATGTTTCTTTCGACATCTCCTATGCTTTGAACAGGTAAACCGTTCAATTTTTGCTGTTGCCTTTTTACACAATACAAAGCTTTATAGAATTCATGTTTCTTGCTTCTTGTACAAGCACTTGTCCCATTCACACTTGGTGAATATGTATTGCACATGGTACACCTTTTAGGCATATCTTAATGCAATTTAACTTTTAGGAGATAATATTTGATCAGCTGCAGTCTGTTGGTGTTTACAGCTGTGTACTTTCACATTAAAACAATGGCTGCTAGTTTTCAATGTCTGTCACTGCATAGAGATTAATTTTATCATTAGGCATTAGTACTGTACTTTGTTTGTAATGTTGCTAAACTACATACTCAGTACTAAAAATGCAATACATGGTACCATTGAGTATTTCTGGGAAACATTTAAAGTTACTTCGTGTAAACTCAAGTGTTACAGATTTTGCAAGAATATGTTGCTGAACAAGTTATGAAAAGCGTTGGCAAACAATTTGTCATTCGGAAAATATATTGAAAACTTCAATACAAGGAGTTGTGGGCTCATTGCAGAATAGACAATAGCTTTTAAAAAAAAGCAAAAAATGCAAAAAAAGTGTTTTATTTTAGTAATAGAAGCCACTTTCAAGGAAACCTCAATACATTGCATAAAAAATTTGTTTACGCATGGCGCCAAGATAGAAGCATAAATAGCAAAATTTCATTTATTACGCTTTGGCGGGAACCGAAATTTGTTATGCTTCATTCAAATAATAGCTTGAATTAAATGGTTATCACAATAGCTACCAACCAGTAATCATTATTTACTTGGATTTAGACCGATCTTTTTGAACAATACCATGTTTAGTTTTGTTAAATACCTGTGTCAAATATCATTATAGGACAAAAATACTTAGCTAGTAGCATAGCGTTGAAACTCCTTATCATATTCCAAAAGTGAATGCATGGTAGTTCATTAATTAATGATTCTACGTTAATGATGTCTCACTCATGTCAGTTTGAGGTTCACATGATATTAAGTTTTCTTGGGTGCCACATGACGACCAGCTACAACTCACCCCACACTGGGAACAGTATACACTATAGAAGTCCGTAAGTATAGAACAACTGGTGTTCAGCTCAGCTGCATGTATGTATATAAAGGTACTGACAGAGGTTATTGGAAAAATTTAAACTACTCTTTGAAAATCTCACTGGCTTGCTGGGGTGAGTTTATGTATACAAATAGTTGGAAGAGTTTTTATTTTCAAAAATTTGCAAGATTTGGTTGCACGGTAGCTTACAATTTAATAGTAAATTGCAGCATCAAATATGCTGGGATTGTGAACTGCCAACTGATGCTTGCTGTTTGGAACAACTTTCATTTTGCTACAAGAAATGAAACTTTCAAAATGATACAAGAAAACATCATTTCCACTGCTGTCCTTCTTTGTTGACAAAAGATAATTGCTAGCAATCTCTATGTGAAAATTGAGCAATAAATAATGTAGCTGGGTACTAATTTAGTTGCATTACTTACTACTACTTGAGTTTTTTGGTGAAAAATTAACAATTAGTAACGGATAAATAAAAAGCGACAATAATTTTCGGAGTTGTCTTTTCATGTCCAAACTGGCAAGCTTTTCAACGATGTTAAGGGCAAGCACATTGGGAACCGTGAAATTTGAATAGTTAAATGAAAAGACAACTCCTATTTTTCTTTCATAAAAATAATTTCACGCATGCCATCACGTCACGCCTCACGCTCACGCCGATTACCACTACCGCTTAAATTTGATTAAAACATAAAATAAATTATTTTTAAAACGTGTTTTGGGTTGATAGTTACTTTGTTTTTTTTCCCTGTGACTGGATCAACCAAGCGCAGCTCTTAATTGACTAACTATAGGCCTGTGAGTAAACTATTATGATATATGATGTGTATATATGAACTGTATAATCTGTGTATTCTGTATAAACTGTATAATCTGTAACCATTGTGATTATCATAATGATGATCATTTAACTTATTATTGGTAATAAGAGTAACAATTATCAATAATAACAAAAATATGTTTTTATATTCAACATTAGGAATGATAATGGTCAAGCTGAAAACCATTTCTTAACAATGGAGAACAGCAATATTGTGATAGCCAATCAGTGAAATTTTATTTTTTCAAAACTATTTCGGTTTTCTACATGTTTATGTGGTTATTTATATATAAATATATATGAAGTGTTTAGAGCATGAACTATATATATGTGTGACTAATGAAATATAACTTTTACATTAAACAACAAACTCCATACACAGTAGGCATCAGCAGATTTAATGCAATGTAGTTTGCTCTATATCAGTGTTTGTGAAAAAGACAAAACAATTACTGAGTTAGGGACACATCGTTGGGAACATACAGCGTACACACAAACAGACGTAGTCGCCAGTTATTTTATATGTGATGAAATTGTGTGGCTGTTACACCAACAGTACGTATAGAACCTTTCCAAGGTAAAGCAGGCAGCAGTAGCCACTAAATTTACTGGATTGTTGAGGTTCATTAAACCAAAGGCTAACGATGTTCTGGGGTTCTACTTGCCTGGGATCAGACACTAATATCTGTAGCCTTGTAATTCAGCGGAGGAGAAAAGCTGAAAGAGAGTGATAAATCATGCCTTACATTTTTTAGTTGGCTACCTAAATTTATAAAATATTAGCAATGACAGACCCATGGTTAATGCAGACCAAAACGATGGTAGCTTCTGTGATAATTCTTTGTATTCCCCTTTGCATACCTTCATTGTTACTTTTTATTTGACCATAATCCAAGCACATGTTGTGCATTTCAGTGGATCGCTTAGTATGCTAGTACCTAATGCAAAATAGTTTCACCAAATTGCCGCAAACCAACTTACTGTTTTACTCATATGCGGGTGCAATATGTTGCAAGTGGTATAGTGATATCTTAATGTTGAGTGAAAACCCAGTAAAACGCTCATAAAATCAAAAAAAAAGTTGCTAGGCAATTTATGGATTACCAACCATTGCCAATTATGCTTTGCTTGCCATAGTTGCATGTAGTTGAACACATTTGTAAGTTTACACTTTTTAAACTGGTCCAGAAATGCACATGGATGTTTAAAACAATGGTCAGTTTTAAACGTTCTCCCAAAAAGAGTGTAAGAATATTAAATAAGCACCCGTAACGTCTCCAGCTATGTATTTTTTAGTCGTTTTGTTTTTGAGTTATCACAGCATAGCAGAAGAAGTCAATTACCATGGAGCTCAATTCAGATGATACAATCATTTTTCTGCAACAATACAAGAGCTTGCTCAGGGGTATGATTTCTGTCATTTATCTCTCCCTGCTGCACTCATGTTCCAGTGATGACCATGTTTAATTGCCTGTGCACTATCTATCCATAAGTATTGTTATCGTTATTCCTATTTATAGTTACTATGATTATAATGTTCATTATAATTATTTTCATTATGAAAAATAACTAATACTATTTCACAGCTATTAGCTAATAATTTATAATTTTGTTTGCTATTTATTCTTTTGATTTGTTTGTTAAAATTTTTCACAACAATGTTGGTAATAACAATGTATTTTCATTATAAAACTCGGTTGCGGAAAATTAATTCATCAAAAACATTTGCAATCAATAATAGTTCATCTCAAATATTCATCAACAATATTTTTTTCATTTGTAACTTTTTTCAACTTGAAAAAAACTGTTGTTTATCATTGTAGCAACATTACCAGCGCAAAAATACTTTTTTGATTGACCGATTTTTGAGATTTCAGACGTGCGGCTAGAAGAAGTTAGTAAAAATGCCAAGCATTCATTTTTTGTCATCATAAAGATTATGCCTGACAATGTTTTGAAAAAAAACTCTTTGCTTTAGCCAATGTAAGTTAATCTTAACCAGTTGGGTGTATGGCTTGTAAAAGTTTGTTGGCTTGCTTGGTTAGAAATACCTCACAGTGAGTGTTTAAATGTGAGATGTTGATACGTTGCCTACTCTATGATGGGTATAAAACTTGATTTGTAATCTTGACTCTCCTAAATCATAAAGCACAGTGTTTTATCAAAATGTAAATTGACCAGGTCATCAACAGTGTTTATACATAACTACCACTACCTAAAGTTTGTTGGCTTGCTTGGTTAGAAATACCTCACAGTGAGTGTTTAAATGTGATATGTTGATACGTTGCCTGCTCTGTGATTGATATAAAACTTGCCTTGTAATCTTGACTCTCCTAAATCATAAAGCACAGTGTTTTATCATGGTGTAAATTGACCAGGTCATCAACAGTGTTTATACATAACTACCACTACCACCTGCTGGTAGAAGAGATTTCTCAGGTAAACAAAAGGGTCATATTAGTATTTGGTATCTAGCAAACAGCTGCCCCTACCAACTTGTAGCAAGAGTAGCTAGTTGATGCAAAATTGTTTGTAAAGCTGAAGTCTGACAATTCCTTTTGTGGATTTGTTTCATAAAGTCTTGGATAACATGATACTATTGCTCATTCTGTAGTGTTAGGTTTATGATATGCCAAGCCAGTAGTATACGTAGATAGCCATTCCCCAACTATTTTACCCCTGGGCCCCTGCGCACTACGCTTGTCAAACCTTTAGGATAGTTTACCACAAAATCAATCATTTTTTCAGACATAGCTATTCGTATATTGATTATAAATAGTTTGCATCGCAATGTTTACAATTTCGCATAGTTTAAATTTTCCCGATGGATGCAAACGCACTCTTCTCGCTTTTCACGAGCAGCAACCGTAATGCATGAATCTCAGCAAATTTTCGAGCAACACTTTTATACTCAATACCTGGAATAGATAAACTATTTTGTATTAATAATACTTCAATGTTTTACTTAACACTTGCTTTAGTGGTGTTGCAAGAGGAAATGAACAAACTCTTGGAGAAACCATCACCTGCTAAAAAGTCTGAGTGAGTAATGAATATTATTTTTTTATTTACTGTAGCAAAAATAAAATGATTAAGAGTAAACATTTAAATAACTATTTGTTTTTTAGAGATCGTGAAACCTCTAAAAGATTAGATGATGATATGATTCAAACAGCTACAAAAACCGGAAAGAATAAGCCAGCAGGAAAAGGTTAATTGACTTACCGTCAGACTTTCTGCAAATGGTAACTAGTTGCTTGTGTTTCTGACAGACATTTTGATAAATTTGCTGAATATGGTATATTTTCATAAACTTGTGTATAAAATGAACACATATCAGCTGACGGACATTCTCTTTCATCCGGTATGGTAGGTAGAGCTCTGATTCCCAACCACCACGGCTTTCTTTTAGGTATTGTTACATCGGTAAACTTTCCTCAGCTTTTTGTACAGTTTTTAAACACTTTTTTTAGTTTACTTTGGCATTGTTACCATATCCCTTCTACTGTTTTGGTTTATTTTATGGGATTGAACATAAAGAATCTGTGACCAACATGACTCAAACGCTATTGTTTAATTGATTGTAAATGCCATGTTTTGGTGTTAAACTTTTTTTGAAGTGATACAGAACCAAATGGGAACGGTAAATAAGATAAGGAGGTGATTGGTGAAAGTGCCAGTACAAGGTGAGGTTTTTGTTTAAGTGTCACAACATATCATCTCTGGACTACCTTTAATTTCTTCTTGGATTGTATCTGTTGTTTTTTAATGATGCTTTAGCCCTGCGGTACTGACTGATGGTGGTGGTGCAGGCACTGATTCACTTCATATAAGTGAAGACTCAGCTTATGGCATTGGGTCTTCTACAACTGCAGCTGTTTAGTCTCCACTCATCATTTTAATAATCAGATTTTATGTGTGATAATTGAGACTGTTGATAGTAAATCTCTGACCTATATGAATGACAAACGTATTTATCTGCAAAGTGGGCAAGCAGATGGTGTTATTCAAATTCATGATTGCAAGTTCGCTAATGGTTCATCGAGTATTTCCGTAAATAAAAAAGATCTTTTGGAATGCGTTATGAAAGCATTTGAAGAGAAAACTGGTAAAAGTTGTTGGCTTTTATGCAAATCCAGAAAGCAAGTACACCACTCCGTTTACAGATACTGTAATGAATGATGCTTGAGAGAAATGTGTTAGAGCTATCAAGCACAAACAAACCAGATTGATACCAATATCTGTTTTGGAAAACAAAAGGGCTGTTTGCAAGCAATAGTGCTGTGCAATGCTATTAAAAGATTTTCTCTTCACCATGGTTTGGTTTGGGGTTTGTCAGTAAGAGAACTTCTGATAAAACTGTTATCAGCTGAAATTGGTTATGATGTTGGAAAACGGGGTTTACTATTCGCATTATTGCTTTGAACTGACTACTGTTTCATTAATGCTTTGAACTGACTACTGTTTCATTAATGCTTTGAACTGACTACTGTTTCATTAATGCTTTGAACTGACTACTGTTTCATTAATGCTTTGAACTGACTACTGTTTCATTAATGCTTTGAACTGACTACTGTTTCATTAATGCTTTGAACTGACTACTGTTTCATTAATGCTTTGAACTGACTACTGTTTCATTAATGCTTTGAACTGACTACTGTTTCATTAATGCTTTGAACTGACTACTGTTTCATTAATGCTTTGAACTGACTACTGTTTCATTAATGCTTTGAACTGACTACTGTTTCATTAATGCTTTGAACTGACTAATGTTTCCCTAATGCTTTGAACTGACTACTGTTTCATTAATGCTTTGAACTGACTACTGTTTCATTAATGCTTTGAACTGACTACTGTTTCATTAATGCTTTGAACTGACTACTGTTTCATTAATGCTTTGAACTGACTACTGTTTCATTAATGCTTTGAACTGACTACTGTTTCATTAATGCTTTGAACTGACTACTGTTTCATTAATGCTTTGAACTGACTATTGTTTCATTAATGCTTTGAACTGACTACTGTTTCCTTAATGCTTTGAACTGACTACTGTTTCATTAATGCTTTGAACTGACTACTGTTTCATTAATGCTTTGAACTGACTACTGTTTCATTAATGCTTTGAACTGACTACTGTTTCATTAATGCTTTGAACTGACTACTGTTTCATTAATGCTTTGAACTGACTACTGTTTCATTAATGCTTTGAACTGACTACTGTTTCATTAATGCTTTGAACTGACTACTGTTTCATTAATGCTTTGAACTGACTACTGTTTCATTAATGCTTTGAACTGACTACTGTTTCATTAATGCTTTGAACTGACTACTGTTTCATTAATGCTTTGAACTGACTACTGTTTCATTAATGCTTTGAACTGACTACTGTTTCATTAATGCTTTGAACTGACTACTGTTTCATTAATGCTTTGAACTGACTACTGTTTCATTAATGCTTTGAACTGACTACTGTTTCATTAATGCTTTGAACTGACTACTGTTTCATTAATGCTTTGAACTGACTACTGTTTCATTAATGCTTTGAACTGACTACTGTTTCATTAATGCTTTGAACTGACTACTGTTTCATTAATGCTTTGAACTGACTACTGTTTCTTTAATGCTTTGAACTGACTACTGTTTCATTAATGCTTTGAACTGACTACTGTTTCATTAATGCTTTGAACTGACTACTGTTTCATTAATGCTTTGAACTGACTACTGTTTCATTAATGCTTTGAACTGACTACTGTTTCATTAATGCTTTGAACTGACTACTGTTTCATTAATGCTTTGAACTGACTACTGTTTCATTAATGCTTTGAACTGACTACTGTTTCATTAATGCTTTGAACTGACTACTGTTTCATTAATGCTTTGAACTGACTACTGTTTCATTAATGCTTTGAACTGACTACTGTTTCCTTAATGCTTTGAACTGACTACTGTTTCATTAATGCTTTGAACTGACTACTGTTTCATTAATGCTTTGAACTGACTACTGTTTCATTAATGCTTTGAACTGACTACTGTTTCATTAATGCTTTGAACTGACTACTGTTTCATTAATGCTTTGAACTGACTACTGTTTCCTTAATGCTTTGAACTGACTACTGTTTCATTAATGCTTTGAACTGACTACTGTTTCCCTAATGCTTTGAACTGACTACTGTTTCATTAATGCTTTGAACTGACTATTGTTTCCTTAATGCTTTGAACTGACTACTGTTTCATTAATGCTTTGAACTGACTACTGTTTCATTAATGCTTTGAACTGACTACTGTTTCATTAATGCTTTGAACTGACTACTGTTTCATTAATGCTTTGAACTGACTACTGTTTCATTAATGCTTTGAACTGACTACTGTTTCATTAATGCTTTGAACTGACTACTGTTTCATTAATGCTTTGAACTGACTACTGTTTCATTAATGCTTTGAACTGACTACTGTTTCATTAATGCTTTGAACTGACTACTGTTTCATTAATGCTTTGAACTGACTACTGTTTCATTAATGCTTTGAACTGACTACTGTTTCATTAATGCTTTGAACTGACTACTGTTTCATTAATGCTTTGAACTGACTACTGTTTCATTAATGCTTTGAACTGACTACTGTTTCCTTAATGCTTTGAACTGACTACTGTTTCATTAATGCTTTGAACTGACTACTGTTTCATTAATGCTTTGAACTGACTACTGTTTCATTAATGCTTTGAACTGACTACTGTTTCATTAATGCTTTGAACTGACTACTGTTTTATTAATGCTTTGAACTGACTACTGTTTCCTTAATGCTTTGAACTGACTACTGTTTCATTAATGCTTTGAACTGACTACTGTTTCCCTAATGCTTTGAACTGACTACTGTTTCATTAATGCTTTGAACTGACTATTGTTTCCTTAATGCTTTGAACTGACTACTGTTTCATTAATGCTTTGAACTGACTACTGTTTCATTAATGCTTTGAACTGACTACTGTTTCATTAATGCTTTGAACTGACTACTGTTTCATTAATGCTTTGAACTGACTACTGTTTCATTAATGCTTTGAACTGACTACTGTTTCATTAATGCTTTGAACTGACTACTGCTTCATTAATGCTTTGAACTGACTACTGTTTCATTAATGCTTTGAACTGACTACTGTTTCATTAATGCTTTGAACTGACTACTGTTTCATTAATGCTTTGAACTGACTACTGTTTCATTAATGCTTTGAACTGACTACTGTTTCATTAATGCTTTGAACTGACTACTGTTTCATTAATGCTTTGAACTGACTACTGTTTCATTAATGCTTTGAACTGACTACTGTTTCATTAATGCTTTGAACTGACTACTGTTTCCTTAATGCTTTGAACTGACTACTGTTTCATTAATGCTTTGAACTGACTACTGTTTCCCTAATGCTTTGAACTGACTACTGTTTCATTAATGCTTTGAACTGACTATTGTTTCCTTAATGCTTTGAACTGACTACTGTTTCATTAATGCTTTGAACTGACTACTGTTTCATTAATGCTTTGAACTGACTACTTTTTCATTAATGCTTTGAACTGACTACTGTTTCATTAATGCTTTGAACTGACTACTGTTTCATTAATGCTTTGAACTGACTACTGTTTCATTAATGCTTTGAACTGACTACTGTTTCATTAATGCTTTGAACTGACTACTGTTTCATTAATGCTTTGAACTGACTACTGTTTCATTAATGCTTTGAACTGACTACTGTTTCATTAATGCTTTGAACTGACTACTGTTTCATTAATGCTTTGAACTGACTACTGTTTCGTTAATGCTTTGAACTGACTACTGTTTCCTTAATGCTTTGAACTGACTACTGTTTCATTAATGCTTTGAACTGACTACTGTTTCATTAATGCTTTGAACTGACTACTGTTTCATTAATGCTTTGAACTGACTACTGTTTCATTAATGCTTTGAACTGACTACTGTTTCATTAATGCTTTGAACTGACTACTGTTTCATTAATGCTTTGAACTGACTACTGTTTCATTAATGCTTTGAACTGACTACTGTTTCCCTAATGCTTTGAACTGACTACTGTTTCCTTGATGCTTTGAACTGACTACTGTTTCATTAATGCTTTGAACTGACTACTGTTTCATTAATGCTTTGAACTGACTACTGTTTCATTAATGCTTTGAACTGACTACTGTTTCATTAATGCTTTGAACTGACTACTGTTTCATTAATGCTTTGAACTGACTACTGTTTCATTAATGCTTTGAACTGACTACTGTTTCATTAATGCTTTGAACTGACTACTGTTTCATTAATGCTTTGAACTGACTACTGTTTCATTAATGCTTTGAACTGACTACTGTTTCATTAATGCTTTGAACTGACTACTGTTTCATTAATGCTTTGAACTGACTACTGTTTCATTAATGCTTTGAACTGACTACTGTTTCATTAATGCTTTGAACTGACTACTGTTTCCTTAATGCTTTGAACTGACTACTGTTTCATTAATGCTTTGAACTGACTACTGTTTCATTAATGCTTTGAACTGACTACTGTTTCATTAATGCTTTGAACTGACTACTGTTTCATTAATGCTTTGAACTGACTACTGTTTCATTAATGCTTTGAACTGACTACTGTTTCATTAATGCTTTGAACTGACTACTGTTTCATTAATGCTTTGAACTGACTACTGTTTCCCTAATGCTTTGAACTGACTACTGTTTCCTTGATGCTTTGAACTGACTACTGTTTCATTAATGCTTTGAACTGACTACTGTTTCATTAATGCTTTGAACTGACTACTGTTTCATTAATGCTTTGAACTGACTACTGTTTCCCTAATGCTTTGAACTGACTACTGTTTCCCTAATGCTTTGAACTGACTACTGTTTCATTAATGCTTTGAACTGACTACTTTTTCATTAATGCTTTGAACTGACTACTGTTTCATTAATGCTTTGAACTGACTACTGTTTCATTAATGCTTTGAACTGACTACTGTTTCATTAATGCTTTGAACTGACTACTGTTTCATTAATGCTTTGAACTGACTACTGTTTCATTAATACTTTGAACTGACTACTGTTTCCCTAATGCTTTGAACTGACTACTGTTTCCTTGATGCTTTGAACTGACTACTGTTTCATTAATGCTTTGAACTGACTACTGTTTCATTAATGCTTTGAACTGACTACTGTTTCATTAATGCTTTGAACTGACTACTGTTTCATTAATGCTTTGAACTGACTACTGTTTCATTAATGCTTTGAACTGACTACTGTTTCATTAATGCTTTGAACTGACTACTGTTTCATTAATGCTTTGAACTGACTACTGTTTCATTAATGCTTTGAACTGACTACTGTTTCATTAATGCTTTGAACTGACTACTGTTTCATTAATGCTTTGAACTGACTACTGTTTCATTAATGCTTTGAACTGACTACTGTTTCATTAATGCTTTGAACTGACTACTGTTTCATTAATGCTTTGAACTGACTACTGTTTCCTTAATGCTTTGAACTGACTACTGTTTCATTAATGCTTTGAACTGACTACTGTTTCATTAATGCTCTGAACTGACTACTGTTTCATTAATGCTTTGAACTGACTACTGTTTCATTAATGCTTTGAACTGACTACTGTTTCATTAATGCTTTGAACTGACTACTGTTTCATTAATGCTTTGAACTGACTACTGTTTCATTAATGCTTTGAACTGACTACTGTTTCCCTAATGCTTTGAACTGACTACTGTTTCCTTGATGCTTTGAACTGACTACTGTTTCATTAATGCTTTGAACTGACTACTGTTTCATTAATGCTTTGAACTGACTACTGTTTCATTAATGCTTTGAACTGACTACTGTTTCCCTAATGCTTTGAACTGACTACTGTTTCCCTAATGCTTTGAACTGACTACTGTTTCATTAATGCTTTGAACTGACTACTGTTTCCCTAATGCTTTGAACTGACTACTGTTTCATTAATGCTTTGAACTGACTACTGTTTCATTAATGCTTTGAACTGACTACTGTTTCATTAATGCTTTGAACTGACTACTGTTTCATTAATGCTTTGAACTGACTACTGTTTCATTAATGCTTTGAACTGACTACTGTTTCATTAATGCTTTGAACTGTTTCATAAGTGTTCAAGTCTAAGTGCACTACCATTTTTTCAGAAACATTAGTATTGGCTACATCATATGTAAAACAGTTGGAATTACTTTTGTTGCCTATATCTCTATATTTAAACGATGATTAGGCTAAGGAATAAATAACTGTTCAAATTATTCATTTTCCCTAACATTTCCTATGTTATGTAGATCACAATAACATTTGGAGTTACATGGTACACTGCGCAGAAATGGTTCTTATCCTCTCTATATCCTACTTGCATATGTTAGGATAGAATTGCTATTCATACTCTATACCTTTGTTAAACCACTACTATCCTACCTTATCTATCCTAACTCTTCTCAGTCAAAACAATGTTGAATTGCACTTTGATTGGTCAACTGTTATTTTGTGAACTATCCTAATTTGACAAGACAACTACCATTGAAATATAAACCCGCTGGAATGGCCATCCGCTGTATTAACCAATGAACTTCCGTGTGACCATTTGAGCGCCATATTTGTAGGTGTTAATAGGCCGATTTATGTTACCTGAATGCTGATGGCTGAGCTAAGCTTTTTCAGAAAAAAAAAACTATTTAATTTGCTTGCAAACAGAGTTTTAGTATTCATTGTTTTAATCATGTTAACTATTGAGGCAGGTAGATTTCAACATTGTTTAACAGGTCAGCGAACCATAATTTGAGAGTGATATTGTTGTTGTTGTTTTCATCATCACTGCAGTCAGTGTATTATGTTGATGTTCAAGTTATTATTATAATTTATTTATTGATTACTAATTAATTTATCGCAAACAACAACATTGATTATAGTTGAAATTGCTTACAATGAGTATAATTCATGGTGGTTATGTTTAGACATGCCATCATTGCTGAATAATATATATAATATTTATAATAAGTAATATAAATAATAATTAGTATTATATTAATTATTAATAATTTATTAAGATAACAACAAATTTTTTATATTATTGTACAGGAATTTGTGTCTGGGTGGTAGCCACCTGTACACACTCCCGACGTGCTCTACTTCTGCCCAAGTCTACTTACAATAATTTGCTATTATTGTTCGTATTGTCTGGAGAGCCTTTATTGGTTTGTGCAGTTTTGCGTGCGGCCGAATCTGGCGTGTATGTTTGTTGACAGTGGACAATAATTATCTGACAATTATTGGCTGCGTCCGAACATGTACATGTCCGACGGCAATTGTACTGCAATTGCCGTTCTAGTTTATAGTTTGTTTCGAACTGTGCTCTGACATTAATTCCTCAGGAATTACTTGTCTAGTTTATAGTTTGTTTCGAACTGTTACTGCCGGCAATAATTATGCTGGAATTATTTACAGTCGAATCTGGGCTCAGCCGAGATCGACAAATAATTTCACTGCAATTATTGCTAGCTAACTTGTTGGATTCCCCGAATCCGAATTTAGTAAGAGCCGAACTATTAGTGCACTAGGCCTTGTGTTGTAATCCTTGCCTCAGGCAAGGGTATACACAGTGATAGGGCGTACCGTTCTCACTTTCCACCTTAGCGTCGTGCTTGCTAACAGTCGACTTGTCCAGCGCTGGTAGTTTAGGTGCTCCTAGTAGTGCTTGCTTCAAGAGAGAGAAATTCTTCTGAGAGTCAGGCTAACTCTCAAGTGAGAGTGTCCGGGTCACTCTGATTTTATTAATTCAAACATCCATATTTATACACATGATTATCTAACATAAAAGTGATACACAAAGGAGGCCACACCTCGCACAAACAATTGGCTAGAGTGGTCCAATAAAACGTAGTAGGTGGTGTTAAAGTGATCGCATGAATAATTGCACATGGCCAATATATATGATTGCATGCTACAGTAAAATAATAATAAATGCATAGAACGAAGCTGCGCTAGAGTGCAGGCATAGAACTAGGTAAGTGTTGGTAGTGTTACATAGTCACAATTGTTCGTACTGGCGTCCCTAACATTATTATATACATACACTGCTACTATACTAATTATTCAATAATTGAATTATAATTGAATAATTACTATTAATTTTAATTATGTGGTTACTTATAATGAATATAAATCTTGGTGGTTATTACTATTGTCTAGTTAGGTCATTGTTGACTAAGTAATAATTATTATATATATTATTAATATAAAATAATAATAATTAAACAATAAGCTATAATTAAATATTGTTAATTTATATTAATAATTTTAACCGTTATCGTTATTAATTATTATTATTCTTTATTACTCATTAACTTTTTGTGTGTGCAGCGACTACTTATAATAAACTTGAGTATTGATGTGTACTTGTGGTCAGACCATTGCTAAGGTGATGATAACCTTATGATAACCTTCCAAGGGAACATTAGTGCCGTAGAAAGGCGGTCACAATGATGATGGAAAATGCCTTTATACTCTACGAAGTGGCATGCCATGTGCTTTGGACCAAATCCTAAGCCTCGGTTACATTACAAGCTTGGCTCCTTGCAAGTTTCATGGGTGGAGAGCACCAAATATGTAGGCGTCATCCTTCAAAACAATCTACATTTCGAGCAACACATAGCCTTAAAAACTGAGAAAGCTAGCAAAATCAAATCAAATGTACACTCGGTACTGCGCCCAAAAACGCCCGACTGCTTGCGTAAACCAGTCTATGTGGACCCATTTTAGAATAAGCTGATACACTGTGGGACCCTAGCAACAAAGCTATTATAAACCGAAGGCGGTCAGAGCTGTTAGGTTTGTGAGTGGTCTGAAAATCGCGACTGTGTCAGTGTAGCCAGAGAACAGTTAGCTCTCCTGACGTTAACCAGGTGCATGCAAAACCACAGAATAGCGTTGCTTACGAAAATCCTGCAAGACGAGGAATGACACAGTGTATTCTCATCCAGTTATGATGAAACAATCAATAGCAGATCTAAAACAACAATAGTCACACGTGCTGCTATTCGTGGAGAGCTCACTTCCATATTTGCAACCTCCAGATGCTTCACAACAGCTATTTACCTAGAACTATATATGACATGATAGTACTATAGAAACCGTATAACTGTTGGGCAGCTACATGCTGGATTCATGTATAACACTTTAGCACACTGTTTTCCTCCTTAGGCACTCCTCTTGCACCTAGTGATTTAGAGTGTCCTATTGACACAGAGGTAATACAGAAGTGATAAATATCAGTATGATAATTGAAAAAAATTTCCATGATGATTCTTATTTTATAATAATAATAATGACAACCAATTCAATTTGATTGCATTTTATTGAGATCATTGTTGTAGTTATTATCCACCATGAATGTAATTATTCTTGTTCTCAGTATTACCTCAGTTCAGATAGAATTTTCTAACAGTTTGAAAGGACCATAAATTCGGCAGCCCCCTGTTTCTATAATGTCCAGTGTATGAGGTTAACATTGGTATAGACATATTTAAATCCAAATTGTCTTAACATTTGTTCCATTTGTTGATGCCAGTTTTATCGCACAGTCACCTAATAATTTCTGCACCCTTGTTTCATTTTTTGTTCAATTTTCTGCGTATGTTAATGATTGCATTGATGGCAAAGATTAATAGTCAATTATAAACTGTATTAGCTATTCTATGGTACATTAGCTGAATAACTATGTATAAAAAAGGAGCTAAAAAGTTCTGGAATGCTATTAGAAATTCAGAGCACTTCTAAATTGAACTCGAAGTAAATTTAAAGAGTAAATTGCATCATTGGTTGAAATAACCCCATCAATATATATTTGAACAAAGTGAAACCATATTTGAATATTTTAGATATTCAAGTTTTGCAATTATCCTTTTCGTTAGGTTAGAGAATAATGGTCTCATCTAATACTGTCTTTATGGTTCATAGGTGAGCAACCAAACTTGACACTGCACCTCTATTCTACAGAACCTACAAGTATCTAAGACCACATTTCACTCTTCCTCTTCTCAGGTTACTTATATGGTAAGTCGTTGATCATAGTCACACTTTTAACCAAATGTCTTGGTTTCAGTCCAAACTAACAGATACCTCCATTTTACGAGCAGCTACATTCCAAGTAGGACCAAAATATTTATTCCTGATTATACACTTCATGCGCTTAATAAAACAGCTGATATAATGATTTAGACATTAACTATTTCTAACTACAACATAATTTATGCTGGAGTGAAGTGTTTTTCACCAAATGCAAACAGTCTTTTATTTCACATTTATTGTCATTGTTTCAGGAGAATGAAACAGTTAACTCTCTGTTTATCAGGAACAGGTTTTGGTGATTACTGATCAAATGTGGTGCCTCAATCGAAAGTACTGGAAATGCAAGGCGCCTTTGAATGCAGCTCTGTTGCTATCTATCTCCCACTTACGGTTGTTTGAAATCCAAATGAGCCTGAAGATTCGTTTGAAACTGAGCACTAAGAGCCTAATGAGCTGCTGAATAGTGCCTCCACATGTTCTTGGCTGTGTCACTGTTTACATTTCTGGTTGATAAATTAAAGTTAGAAATTGTATGCGTGAAGTTATATTGAACTGTTAGTTACAGCTTTCATTTCCATGCATTTAGTTACAATTTGTAACTTACAAATATATTGCTTTTTTACATAAAAGTTTCGTAATTTTCAATGAAGTGATTCGTGAGCATCATATAACTCTTGTTGTAACTTCCTGTAAAGACAACTTATATTTAATTCAACTATCTCGGAAAATTATAGTTCGCAATCTTTTTAACATACATTGCATTATATTGCTAATTAATTACCTTGTTCTTTTCTGTGTTTTTGTATGCATGTGTGTATTTGATGGTTTTGGTTAAAAAATTATAATTAATTATGATAGATATATAATTATAATTGATAAAAAAGAGTAGTGTGATTGTGAAAAACTCTTAATTTATGTCCCTTCTAGAAATCACACAATCAAGGAGAAGGTACCATTAATCTGCAGAGTTTTGGCTCCATTTTGATACATTGTTATGTGACAATGTACTTGGCCAAAGGCTAAATATCTACATAAGGATAATACAAACATTGTTATTGGTGGGTAGTTGCTAAGTACAAGTAGCACCTTCCAAGATGGGGCTCAAATTGACACACGATAATATGACCTTGGCCATTCCAGTGGGTATATATTTCAATGACAACTACAGTCGAATTAATGGCATGGTTGCTATCTGCTTAGCCACGACTATTTCATGGGTGGGAATTGCAAGGCCCATCGATCATTACGGCAGTTACACAGCTACTTTAGTAGTCAATCCTCATTAGAGTAGTAGCATATCGATCTTCGCATTGAAATATAAACCCAATGGAATGGCCGAGGTGATATTATCGCCTGTTAATTTGAGCGCCATCTTGGATGATGCTTTGTGTACCTGTTCCTAGGCGCTAAGCTACCAATATGAGTCACATTTGAAAATGGCTCGGGGTCTGGCCGATGATACCCGGGGTAGGTTCCTTTAGGTTCTATAGGCTGGATACAGGGTCTATACTGGCTTAATATAGCCGGTACCCTTAAATCCGATGAAGCAAGTGTAGGGGAGGAGGGAAAAGGCTCGGGGACTATCTCAATGTCATTACTACAGGTAGGGAGGAGGACACAGGTAGTTTCTATGGTTGAAAGGAAAGTGGACAGAAGGGCGGGGAAGGCTAACATGTAATACAAATCACCCACAATACTTGCATCGTATTGTGATCTATATATTGTCAATGTCACATAAGTATTGTTTGTATTTGATACGGGTTAGTAAAATATACGATTATACTTCAGAATCGTTTATTTAAAAAATGGTTAACAAATATTAACTACAATAAAAAGTTGTATCCACATGTATATTTACATGAGAAACTTCTTCAATAGAAAAAATTAGATGCGCGTCGGTTCAAAGTTATTCTCTCTTGTCACTGATTTTGAGGTCTACCTGTCGGGACATCTATTGTTCAGGTGACTAATCTCCCTCTAATCAAACTCCTTGCTGTAACAAAGAGCTGGCAGAGCTTACAGGGTATGAATCAACGTATATGGTAAGCTGTGGGTTATCATTAAAAAGCTAAAGCTTGAACAGAAGGACTGGACTTTTGGCTCATGACTTTAAGGTGGGTGAACCATCCACTTGCAATAGATGTTCAACTTTGAATGGCTCGCTCAAATGAAAACGGTTTATTATAATTGTGACTGCTTGTTGGAATCTTATAACTGTATCGATTGGTTTTCAGCCGCTTATTTCAACCTTATGCGGGCCTGTATTTCTACTGCTCATTCAGCACATCCACTGCATAAATAGAGCTCTTGTTTCCTGCATTATATCATATCTGGTTGTGTGACTGTATTTTGCAGTTAGGTTGCTATACACTTACCAGTATGATCAAACACGTGTATTCATACCAAAGCTAAAGCTGAATAGTTTGGCAGGCTGCCTTGGGAAGTTGTACTGTAGAAACTCGCTAAAGTGTGTCAGGTGTGTACTCGGTACTTGCTTACAGTAACAGTTGGTTGATAGCAAGGTAGAAACTGCTTTTGCACCTTCCGTACTCTCTCCCCAAATAACCGACACAGGTATCGTCCAAATCTTTGTCTATTGCGTTTTGCAATAATCATCTCATCCTCTGTACAGCCCCAGGTGCATCGCCGCTGAGAAGCCACTCTGTGATGTGTGGCCCCGTTTAAATCTCTGCCTATCGTCTTCCTCTAACATCCTTCTCACCCTTTGTATAATTCCGGGCGCGTCTCCCATGAGGGACCATATCTTGACACTTGGCCTCGCTGCTATTCCATACATTCCCTGGGCACCTAAAATCATCAAATGATCCGTGAATGTACAGGTACCATTTCCATAAATAATTGAATTAGACATTCTCAAAATCCTCTGAGTATGCCACAGCAATCGCTGGGGATGATTTTTGTTAACGACCGGTACCTGTCAGTTTGTACTCATGTTTTTTTTTCTTTTTCTCAAAGCTGGCGAGAATGGATTGTCATTGAGGCAACACAGAATTTTGTTATTACTTATACATAAACGGTAATCCACCAATGAAGTCTCGGGTTGGTTAAATCTACCAGATGACAAAAGTAATACAAAACAGTTGAAACGGACATGACTAATAACCTGTTGATTACCTGGCAATCTTCAATGTTAATCAATCAAATCATCAAAGCAGTGATTGGGAACATTATAAGTTCAAGAAATGTTTTCTGTTACATTTTGGTATCATTATTATCTATAGGTAATTCAATTTAATCATGCCGATCAGAGTGCCAATCATTAACTTAATAACTAACTAACTAACTAACTAACTTATTGCATGAATGGATCGATAGCTCACAAGAAATGGTGGTTACCACAACAATCAGACATAGAAAGACTGCCATCACACAAAACAGCAACAATTCAAGATTCAGGTTAGCCAGCCAATAACAACTGTCAGAAATTACTCAATTTGACCCAAGAAATGCTCCTCTATGGGTCACTACATCATCAGTGGGATTTTTGCCCTGAACCAGCTAAGATGATTACTGGTTATTGATTTTATTCAAGCTAGATGATGTAAGATAGCTTACCTCCTACACAGATAATACTCATAATATGTTTGCCTTGTAATATTTTGGCCCTATGGAAAACTTGAATTTGAGGGTGTAAAAGCAGAAATTTACCATGTGCCTCTCCAAGAGCTAAACCAACGTGGGTGGCAACCAGACGCCTGAAACTTGTGAACGAGAATTCTATACCACCATATAAAAGTGAACCAAAAATAGATGTTTTCAAGTTTCAATGTGAAAGCAGGGAATGAGAAAGGGAGAGCAGTTATTGCAATGAGTCAGAAGGTTTGGAAATAAAGTTCAGTGATGTTGAGCAAAGATCCTTGATATTGATGCTGACTGTTTACCTTTGGCGGGAGAAATGGCTACAAACATGGAAAAGGGAGAGATTTTTTTTGACGAACTCATGGATTAAAGTAATCACGCCATCTTGCAAATTGTAAGTAATGTTGGGCCCACTGGAAATGGTGAAATGGAGTGCCAAACTAGACAGAAAAGCAGAAATAGGTTAAGGATGAGGCCTAGACCTAAACGTGACAAAGATTTTATTTACAATGACAATGAGTTCTAAATAATGACGTATAACTTTCGGTTAATGTTTAATCACCTATTTTATAAACGTTACTTAGCTATTATGGGTAGATGTCACGCCGATAGTTCTGAACATGATTTTTTGACTGACAAAAGAGAATTAATTATTACTAGCTGCCAACAAATGGACCTTGGAACATTAAGAAAGACGGCAAAATATGATTGCAGTGATCGAATTGTGCGTTGTGTAAAACCATCGGACCCACAATATCAAGGTCAAACACGTGTTAAACATTAACCTGTCAACAGCACTCTGTTTCACCTCATTTTTATTCAACTTCAATGACACAACATGAGTACTACAATTCCAACGGACTTACAGTGAGTATTTATTGTTAAGTAGAAATTTTGGTAAATGGAACATACAATTGGGTTGTGATGGACAGAAGAAAACTCAATGTTTTATTAAAACAGACTTATTCTAAGCTTTGTTATAGTGGGTGAACACCTGGCAATCAACCTTTGTGACAAAATTACATTAGTAAAGCTAAGACACTAGAAATAGCCAATAACAATGACTTTTTACTATGGGTAGAAGAGCATGACTAGGATTCATGGTAGTAATGACACTTACTAGCTTGGCATGAATGAAAGGTTTGACAAATCGCTCTTGTGTTAGGCATCGTTGAAGTGCCGTTAGGCGTGCAACCTGTTTTTAGTGAAGACAATGCCTAGCTAAAAACTTCTGTCTCATTTAACCTACAAATTTCAAGAAATAGTTCTAAACAAAGTGTGTTGAGACTCTATGGCTCTAAGTGTTTGAGGGCACTGAACATGCACAAGTCTTCATTAGTTGGAAGAAAACATTAAAAAGTGTGTGATTCAGTCATACAATCTCTATCAATATTGTAGTGTCTTTGAGTTTACACCACCGACACAACGGCCTCCATGTACTCCTGTTCGCAATAGCTAATGCCCAGACAATGATAAACGGTTCCTTCCCTACAAGCAAGAAAATGTTTCCTTAACGTTATCTAAACGTCAGTTCCCGACCGTAGACATTCAGAAAAAAACATCCGATGAACATTATTCTGTAGACACTTTTTAGCGTTTATATAACGTTCGTACGAACGTTTTTCCAACAACGTTTTCTGAATGTTATAAAATAACGTTGAGGGAAACGTTCAGGTAACATCCGTATGACATTATTCGTGAATGTTATGCCAAACGCTCAATAAACATCCGTATCTGTTTCAGTTAAAACGTTACCTGAATGTTCACTGCAGAATGTTACATTATTGTTCAAAGAAGACTCGTAAGACAGAATAGGCAAAAGCAATATATTGGCATTTGATAAATAGCTCACAGTTTATTATTTCTATGACTTGGTACTAGAAACAGTATAAAAATGTTTTATGTACGTCTAAAAATAAAGAATAATGTGTGCTGAACGTATTGATCATTGTGTTGCTTCTCAAAAGAGCTCACTTAAGACAATAAAAAATACAAAAGCTAGATCACACTCAACTTTAACAACAAAGACACAAAGTGTTCGCAAATTTAGAGTGGGAAATGCAAAATCATTCAAACTAACTGAAACCTGATCCTTGAGTATAATCAAAGTTAAACTTTAGCACAATGTACTGCAGAACTATAACCATGCTTCAATAAAACACCACAACTCTAAAACTAACGTGGAAAACCACTCTCAATGTATCTACAATTTGGAGTTGTCCTACTTCTAACAAGGAGGGACAACTCTGAAATCTTCTGCGTTCCTCATTAATGTGCACATCGCAGCAGCGTACGCCGATGATGAGTGTGTATGTTATTAGGTGCTTGTCCAAGTGCCATTTGCCTTTGGCTGAAACAAAAAGTAAGTTGTGTTAGAAACTTCAATCACTATTAGTTAGTAGATGGTACACTAATGGTAATAGCCAGATTGTAAGAAATGCTTGACTGAAAAGAAGATTTAAATTGTATAACAGAAGAGATGGACTCACATAATCAGTCCTAAATCACCAAAAAGTATGAGATATTTAATAGCTAATGAATTATCCATGCTTAATTAATATCTATTAGTAATGGGCTGATAGAAACGTTTAGGCAAAAAATTGCAAAGAGTTACTTTCTCCCAAGTAGCACGACTCCTTTGCTCCTCTTAATTTCACACGAGAAAAAATGCAACATGCTGTGTGTAACTGATAAGAGAAAGGGGCAAATATATTGGCTATGATTCCTTAGCACTACCCCAAGTTGGTTTGTTTTATTAGTTGGTAATAGGTTGTCTTGTGCAGTGTAAGTTCTCCAGAGCGAGTCAACTATCATTGATTAGACAGCGAAGATAAACATATGTCTATTTAACGACACAAAACGTTGTACTGAGCCAGAATTTCCTTCAAAGTTGTGCCTGCATACGAGCAAGACCTCTAATAACTTGTTTGCACATTGGCTTTCGCCAAGTGTCAAAATAGACGCCATTTTTACAAAAATGAAACAAAAGAATATGGTAAACATGCTTTTACATACACCTTGAGATTAACATGACCGTTACATGGCGTAATTTCAAATTTAAGGCATATTTCCTGTAAACATCCATGGAAAATATTGTCTAAATTTCAATTTACCACAAAAATAAGAACAGTGTACATTCATGACTATAAAAATTGTTGAGAATAGTTTGTTGCATACATTTTGTTTACAACAATACAATTAAAACAAGTCATCAATTTACTAAAATAGTAATACCGAAATTTTGTCAAAAAACCATCAAAATTTGTTTATAACATGAGTTTTTTCCCCAAACTTATTTCATGCAATTTTTGGTTTCAGTAAAGCACAAGTATAAGAAATAGGTAGTTGTGCCCCCCCCCCCCCCACAGAGTAAGGGATGACAGCTCTACTACAAGGGTGCATTCTGGTACCCTACACGTTGGATGCGCAATGAACTGTCGTTGAGGCCATATCAATGATTATTGTTCGTTTAGTGGAAGTTCTATCGTGCCTTGAACTATAGATCACATGCTGAGTCCAGGTCAAATCTGCTTTTCAAACAAAGAAGGGCAAGTAATTCTATGTCTCCAAAAACGCTACCTACCCTACTTGTTGCTTTTTATCATTGATACAGAGTTATTTGTTGCCGCCACGATTTTTGACACTCAATGACGGGTTTCAAAATGCTATCGTTCAATCCCATTATTAATCCCTACCCACACGTAGAGTATCCAAAAGCACCCCAAATCTGGTTTACCTGATAAAGTGTTGTCGTGCTATGCTTGAGTGACTGAAGACATGAAGGAACATATATGTATCCTATCCAAGTGGTATTGCCCTGAAAAAATGAAATAAAAATAATATTAAAATGTAACAAGAAATTTTCATAATGAGATCGCATGTTACTGTTTGAGTCCCAGACTAATTAATGTCATTGAGAAGAGAATAATGAAGGTAGTCGCGACCTATGTTTCCCAAACAAAATGCAATAGAAATAATCTGATTGGCAATAAATTTTGTCAACAAGTATTGATTTTGTTCGGTACTCCTGGGTCAGCAAAAAGTAGCTCACTGAATATAAAATGGCAATCAATGAGCATTTATTTATATTGTTTTTAGGTCATGAATGAAACTGAACGCTAATTAAATCATAAGTGATTCTAGTTTGTTTATTTAAACAAAACGATTTTATATTCTCTGCCAATAAAATTAAACTTTATAAATATAACAATTTTGCAAAATATATTGGTTGACAACAATGCCATTGTTTACTGATTACTTTGCAAATTGGGAGTTATCTTTTTTATGATTTGTTAGGCTATCTATGAGAACTCAGTGAATAGTTGCAATGTACCAAACAAATTTTCGTTCCGTACGCGATGGGTTGAGCCCCTTTGTTTGAGGAACACACCTTGAATGCTCTTATTGTGAAGGGTGGTTATTAATTTGCTAGTTTTCAGTGTAATTAATTTAATTCTTTTTTCAGGTACCGGTGTGTCAAACCATTTTTAGAGAGTTTTCCCTCACTTGTTAGGCAATAAATATAAATGCAAGCAGTTCTGACAAATACGCATTTTTTTCTGAATATAACAAGTCGCATCGAGTTATAAAAAGTTTTGTAAAGAAAAGACATAAGATATTGACTTTTTGTGAAGATCATTTTGATTGTAATAAAATGTTAATTTTTGTGGCTGTTTTTTCAAAGACAAAAATCACTGATATCATTTTTGACCAAAAACAATGAACTTGAAGCTTGGAATTTTAAAAAAGGTATTTTACAAGTGTTTGGGCAAAATAATTAATATGAGAATTGAAAGCGAAAATAATAGCTACTTAACAACGCTTCAATAAGTTGTTAAAAGTTATTACATGTATGATATATATAAACCATAAGTTTTTATCACAAATCTTTTGCAGGTTAATTTTTAAGATCTTAGTGCAACAGACTTGAATCAGCTTACTACAGTTCAGTCATTTTGTTTTTTTAATTTTTTAATGGATTTTGATTCGACCATGAAATAACTACCAATAATGCTGGAACCAAATTAAATTCTTTTTTAAACAGGAGTGTAAATCAAGGAGAAGTCAATGAGAGTATTCGCTACCTCCGTTCGCCAAACACATTGCAATAAAAATAATCAGACCGGCAATAAATTTAATCAATAAATAATCATTTTGTTCAAAACTCGTGGGTCAACAAAAAGTAGCTCACTGAATAAAAAAAATAATCGGCAAGTACTTATTGTATTGTTCGTAGGTCGCGAATGAAACTGAACACTAAATAAATAATAATGAGCGAGTTGACTTTTTTCATTTCCATAGACCATTTTTTATATTCTTGAAAAATAAATCAAAATAATTCAAGCGTTCAAGATTTACTAAATTAAAGGGCAGCTTGACAAACTATTACAGTTTGTAGCAGTTCAAATTTTATTACGTTCATGAATATTTTGAAAATTGGGAGTTATCTTCTTTATGATTTGTTTGGTAAACTATAACATTTCATTGAATATTATGTTGCTCTAAACTAATGTTCCGTTGCTTACGCGACATATTGAACTTAAAACACCTACCATTTTTTAAATTTTGTTTGACGAACAGGTCGCGAATACTCTCGATGTCTAAGTTGTTCATTGACTCAGAGACTTGAAGTAGTTAGATCAAGATTTAAAACCTGCGTTTAAAGAACAGTGCATTTTTCATGTTCAAACGTATGTATTTGATTTTTTCTTTAGATATTTTCATTACAAACATTGGCACACCGCAGCATTTTGGTTCCATCGGACATTAATTTGATGAATTAGATCTGATTCAGTGCACAACACAGTTAGTTGAAGACCCCAAGAAAACAAATATTTATTAGGAACTCACTGCTTGTTTTCAATGAAGTATTCAGACTGTAAAATTTGCTGTTTCATCTGTGCCTCTAGCAAAACATTTTTACAGAAGTCCAATAGTGTCCTCTATTGTTTTCATACTTTATAAGCCTGCTTCTTTACCTGCTAAAGATGCAAAAGGGATAATTAATAGTAGCATAGGAGAATGAATGATCAGTGATGCAGTGTCAGGCTATACACTCTGCAATGCACCACTGAAGCAATCGAAGCCGTAGCTATCATAGGTGTGCACAGCAAACGAAAGAGCAGGTAATAGTAATTATCAAGCAAAGTCTGAGTGTGACCTAATATTAAGTAATAAAATAATAACAGTATGTAGGTGCTAAAAGCTTTTTTTACCCACAACAGGCACTATTTATTTCTTAAAATCAAACTATTCGTGTACATATAAATAAACTTAATTTACGCCGATCTATGTATAGTAAAACAAAGATACGTGTAAAATTGTATTTGCAGTGTAAAAGTGATTTATTACTGATATCTCAATCGTCAAAATTCAAATTTTCAACTTGAGTTTAATAAAAATTAACTATTTTGCCCATTGCATTGTTTTGCTATGCTATGTAAATACAATTGGTTTGCTGACAAAACGGATCAGATCAATTTTTAAAATAACAGACTACATGTTTAAATTGAAGTTGTGCATAGATTCAAACAAACCTGCTCTTAACCACTAGTGCTCCACTGTAAACTCTATGTGTGTATGCTATAAACTATCTTTTTCACTGTTCTCTCCAGCAGCAGTTCTTCAGATAAACGTTTTTGATGAAAACTTGTTCCCATGTAGCTTGGTACCTGCATATCCAACTTTTACCTGTAAGAAGCAAAAAGACTGTTGGTGAGATTGCAGGCAGAGCAAAAGTTTGCCCTATTACTACAAAAGTACAATTAAACAGCAAGTGGAAACTGTCCAAACACAAAGCAGAAATGGCACGCATTTAATAAGAGTCCAAAATTTTTAGTTTCAGTCTTCGTGAACTTCTGATTAGTGGATGACTCTGAAGCGCATACTTTTAAAGCTTTATAATCAATTTAAGCACAGAGCTTTCTCACAAGTTGTATTTTACAAGCTTGATAAAAAGGATAATATTTAATATAACTAAAAACTATAAATAAAGTCAGTGCAAGAAGTTGATTTTGCTAATCGGAACAACTTTTTTTATGCTGTTATCAATTACACAATAATATTTGTTTTCAACATAAAATACTGGAAACAAACCTTTAAATAATTACAGTAAAACAATATTTTAATATATGGCCCTGTCCCATTCGATGCTGCCACTTGCAGTAAAAACTGTTTTCCTACTGTAAAAGTTTCAACTAGTTTCCATAGTTGAAAGTGTAAGGAAAGAATAATTTGTTTTGCTCTGAAATTTATAAGTATAATAAGACGCGCATGATGAGTGGCCCAAAATTAAAAGATGTTTATTTTAACAGAGGAGTCTAGTTTGTGTGTGTGTGAGCTAACCTCAGCAGTTTCAGCTGGTAGAAGGTATCAAGTACATGCATTATAATGTGGAAAAACGGCATTCTGGGGTAAAAAGATTTGAATATGAACATCCATACTTACTGACTGCCGATATGAACAAGCATAAATTTGCATGGAACAAAGTGTTTTTGCTCCAAGAATGGGCATCGACTTCTGGAGCATGGTAGGCAATAAGAAAGTAACTGCTTGGGAATGCACTTCGATTGATTTTAGTGAAATAACTGATTGCCAGCTTTATTCATCTCCAGTCCTTGCGGCCTTTGACTCTGCAAACTGTCCATCGTAAGGTTATCAAGATTGCGCTAGAGCTAACAAAATGTTCATATGAGATGTTATAAAAGCTGTTTATTGATTTAAACAGCCTTGCCAAGCATCAACACATGCCAAAAATGTTGGCTTGTTCAGACCTTTGTGCCATTCAGCACCATGAAATGTATATGCTCTATAAAATATCAATTAATAAGCCACATCATATAATCGGTGGTCTGAATAGACCACAAAATGTGGTACTGATGACAGATACTTGTTTTCGCTGGGGAATATAATAAAAAAATAAGAGCTTTTTAAAAAAAGTGATTTGCTAAAAGAAAACAGTCATTTGCAAGTAGTTACGTAATGGCTACCAACGTGTTCAATTATTGCAAAAGGTGAAAGTTTAATAAAACACCAAACAAATAATTCTCCAAGTCATGTACTTGAATGAGTTCTAGACTCAAAATGTCATTTATAAGGCCCCAAAGAGATTTGCATTTATAAGCTCTCCTCAGTGGTTGACCGCGCAAGATCTACACTGATTATGATATTATGAAAACTGCTGTTGTTGTTGCTAACCAGCAAAGAAAACTTTTACGCAAATAGACATGTTATGAATTTTATGAAAAAGTTTAAACTTCTCACAATAAACTTGAACTCTTCATGTAAGCTGTATACATTTTGTAAGAACACAGAACACTGTTATCAATCTTGGAGACTACAGTGCAACAATGTCCCAATTATTTCCGATATCAAACATACCTATAAATAGCTCTTCTCATAGCTTCAGTGTTGCTAGTGATATTGGTAAATGCGTTTGGTAGATGTCCTGTCAATCCTTGTTGCAAAATGAGTGAATTTTTCTGTATCCCTGTTACTTGGTAGCAAACAACAACTAGCTAAGCTGCACTGGCCTGCTGTATGAACAACAATGACAGTAGACTAATGCATTTATGAAAAGCAATCATGCAGCGTTTTGTGACCACAGATGTTTTCATAATCATTTAGTGGTTTGTTGGCATCCCTCAGTAAGCTACACAATACAGTAGCATATAACACTGAGAAAGTGAAGGCTCAGGCTACTCAATGTACTTGCAGTTTACATTTCTCCAAGCAAAAGCAGTACGGTGAGTTGCTAACTATTGAGGCCAACATAGAGAAATTTTAATTAATAATTATGGAAATTACGTCTTTTGCATCTATTGTCTACCAAAATAAAAAACCATTGCTCTACACAAACACATATGTTCCACACATACACAAAAATTGATTCCACTCATAAGCACACAAGAATATAGTCATAATAAAATAGACACATTTACACTGCAAATGCACACAGCCATAAAAAGCTGCCATTTTCTCATAATCAAGCATAAAATCAGTTTGGATGGCATTATGTCTGATAGCCATCACATAGTGTTGACTGGCAGTTACACTGCTCAAACAGAAAACACACTGCATATTACATAATTCCGATCCAATTACGTTCCCAGAGCAAGTTGAGGCTGTTTCATTACTAAACTTGCAAACAATCATCTGCTAAACCAATAAAGCACTGACAGTCTCATCAGTTATGCAGCTCTTACTGCTAATGTGGTGATGGGTAGTAATTGATGAGAGAAGCTAGACTGCAGTTCCAGCATAACACGATATAAAATACATAACATTGACATAACAAACATAACACTGACATCAAAAGATTACTAACTATTACTGTCAGAGATGTAAAAGCATACACCTGTAACTATTAGTGTACTCATACAAGCATTTACACAAAAAAACGTTGATAAGTAACTGTTCAAAAGTATATGAATACTTTGTACAGATACTTAAATACATACTTTACGTGTGCAAGCCTGTATATGCAGCATTCTGCATGAAAGCACACATTTTTACATGCATACAACTGTATTGAAGGGATATATAAGTTAATATACAATGGGTGATGAAGGGATGAGAGCATGAAATCTATTATAATTGCTTGCAGGTGGGGTGGGTGAATGCACTAATGTAGTGTCCCTAAATGAACTCTCTTACAGATGCATACATTCAGCCATCAATAAAGGGCCGGCCACACCTTCGTGAAAACAACAACGAATTAACGGACGAACGGTGATAACGAATGAATTCAACGAACAACGAATGTTCGTGAGGCTATTCGTGCCATGCTGGGCATGTCGACCTTTTTACGAACGTTCAATGACGGAGGCTCACAATACTGTAATCTGATTCGCTGAGTGCGACCGGACGTTCATCAAACCCGCCAAATATCGCACGAGGAACACCATGGTTTCCCCACTCAATGATGAAGCAAAAGAATTTTTAATAGAACTCGTTAGACAACGGCCGGTGCTGTACCGAAAAGCAGACAAGAACTACAAAGATTCCAGAGTTGTGAAACCCAACAACTGGAATGAAGTTGCCACAGCTATGAAGGACAAGTTCCTTGGAAGTGAGGCCACCAACTGCAACTGGGCAGAAGATTGGACAGGTTATTATTATTATTTATTATTATTATTAATTTAAATTATTAGTTAATTAATAATTCTTAGATTATTATTATTAATTATTTACATATTATATATATAGATTATGTTATGTGTGTAGTGGTGTGTATGTGTAGTAATAATAGTAATTATACATATATTATTATTATATTATTATCTTACATTATTATCATCTTATAATTTTTAATCCATACAGTAACATATAATTATATATTTTTATATTATATAATATATATATAATTATGAGAAGATGATAATCATAATAATATAAGATAATAATATATGTATAATGTATGTATGTTTATAATAATAATAGTTATAAATAAGTGCATGTATGAATATCATATATATTATTTTATGATGACATGCAATAATAATAATAAATGAATAACGCAATTTCATACATATATTTTATAAAATAATTTATTACAAATTTACTCAAACAATTCTAGGTATACATATAGTAATAATAATAATAAATATGCATAATATGTTTACGAATATACATATATAATAATAACATAGCATTTTTTTGATTATATATACAATGTATAATGTATGCAGTATTATGAGTAGAACAGCTACACGATATAATTACAGATGTTACTTATTATCTATCATATATCATCGATGTCTCTCTCATAGTTTAATGTGTATATAAATATATATATTATTAAAAATCAATCAGTCAAGTTTATACATATGTATTTTGTATATATTTACTCAACCAAACCGAGCTAAGTTTACAAATATATATTATACATTCACTCGGTTTGTTCTGTTTATTGAACTCATGCTTGCTGTGGTTTCCCAGGTCTAGATGCGAAAAAAGCTTGGACAGCTCTCCGAGATACTTACAGGTCCAACCAGAGGACATATTTGAGCCGTATGGCAAGTGGAGCTGGCGCTGTGGCAGAGCCAACCTGGAAGTTTTGGCGGTTGTTTGATTTCTTAAAAGATGCGAATAAGAAAGCCAGGTAAGTCAACACAAAACAGTGTATGAACATGATGATAATGGTTGAGCTGTTGGTGGAAAATCATAGTGTATATGCTGTTTTTTTTCAGTACAACAAGTAATATTACTGAAGGCAATCTGGCATCAATGGAAGCTGTGCCAAGGGATGACGAGGACAGCGCCTCCAGTAATTTTGACTCTGTGTCAGTTTGCGATACGGCCCGTTCATCATTTTCACCTGCGCCAAAGAAAAAAAAAATTGATGAGCTCGATGCTTTAGAGGAAGAGATAGCTGCTGCAAAAAAATCTTTTGCTAGCAGCGCTGGTAAACACCACAGCTATGTACTGTCCATAGAGAAGAAGCTAGATTCGCTGACAGACTACCAGGCTGCTGTTGCCCGACGTGACATTGAGCAATGTTTGTTTAATGCTCAATACAGCGTATCTCCGAACCCCCGTCCATGCAACCTATGCCACCTCCCTCCCATCACACTTCATCGTCATATCTTAACTTACTTAATTCCCCCTAAAATTTACCATAAACATGCATATTCATACCAAACATGTACTGTATATTAAAGAATGCCTCTGGTAATATCTATATTTATCTGATATGTCATCGATATGTTTTTATGAAGTGCTTCAAATACCAACCCTTCAAAATTTAATTGATTTCTATATTTTCATAACACCATTAATAATATGCATGTTATGAGTGTAGTCTCCCCATTCCAACATCTTAGAAATATTGTGGAAAAATGTATGACATGCGCAAGTGTTTTAGCGAACGATAAACTTTTGTTTTATATTTTGATTGGACAACTTTGGGATCATGAAATCACTGAAGTATAACAAATAACATTACATCATTGGTACAATTGTACCAATGGCGTAGTATTATTTGTTATACTTCAGTGATTTCATTATCCAAAAACTGTTCAATCAAAATATAAAACAAAAGTTTATCGTTCGCTAAAACACTTGCGCATGTCATACATTTTTCCACAATATTTCTAAGATGTTGGAATGGGGAGACTACACTCATAACATGCATTATTAATGGTGTTATGAAAATACAGAAATCAATTGAATTTTGACGAGGTTGGCATTTGAAGCATCTCATAAAGACATATCAATGACATATCAGATAAATATAAAAATTACCAGAGGCATTCTTTAAAGTCAAATACTCATTTATTTTATATACATTATTTTGTTTCACATACAAAGATAATTTGCCAACATATATATACTAAAGTTGACAATCAGTTTGTTTTTGCATAGCATTATGTGAACATATAATATATATTACAAAATATATTTCTCCTAAAGTTCCAACTCAAGCTTTCTAACTACAACAAGGTATTAAATATTCATGTTTTACTAATTGGTATGCTACTGAGTGGCACGCACATGATCCAATTGCCAAGTCACACTTCCAGCCTCACTACTGAAGTATTCAGTGAGTTCGTTTCTGACAGCAGTTGCTCTAGCAGTAGAACTACGGCTTGCATGGCCATCAATACCCAGGGTATCAATTTGACTTGCACGCCAAAAACCCTCCTGGACCTGACCATCAGCTTGGACCACATCACCAAATCCTGGTGGTGTGTAACGTTGGTCAGCCACTGTCATTAAAAAGTTGTGTAGCACACACATTGCTCGTACTAGACTGACAGCTGTAATTGTCTGTGTCACGATTCTTGTGTGTAACAAACGCCATCTTGTTGATAGGATTCCTGCAGAAAAAGGTTACGAAAAGTTTATATCAAAAATATTGTGGATCAGAATGTCTAACATTTGTAAGTGCCCAACGTTTCCAAACCGTGTAAACGCACATACACACTGAATGGTGGAAGGCTACTGGAGATAAAAATTCATACAACTTACCAAAAGTGTTTTCTATCACCCTGCGAGCTCTGGAAAGCCTGTAGTTGTATACTTTTCTCTTCTCATCTGATAGCATTCTGCCAGGCCATGGGCGCATCAAATAAGGTCTCAGAGGAAACGCCTCATCACCAATAAACATGAAGGGCATGGAATCGGTGCCACCAGGGAGAACTTCATCCTCTGGGAGATTGACTCGACCTAAACCAAGTAAGTTCAGTCTTATTTTTATGATGCGATGAAATATGCGTTGCTTTTCGTTATAAAAATGTTGAAAACATTTCTATTCCTACCATGATGTAGACTTCTTCCAAACGTGGAGTCCTCCCAAATACCACCATCGCTCTGGCTTCCTGCTTGGCCAATGTCACATACAGTGAATCTGTATTCACTATCACACACAGCCATCAGTACAATGCTTTCTGTGCCTTTGTAGTTATGGAAGTCTGAGCCAGCGTTGTTGGGCTTTTGGATGACGATGTGTTTGCCATCTATTGCACCCAAGCAGTTAGGAAAATCCCACTTTTTAAATCTTAAAATAAAGAAATGGTATGCGTTAACTAGACATATGCTATGAACAGCACACCATCATTAAGATAAATTTTTCATCAAAATGATACACCACGAACCACAATAATAATGCTACTCTATTACATATAATTATGCACTATTCATTATTTAATTATTATCAATTATCCAACTATTATTAATTATTTAACTGTTAACAACTATATAACTATTCTTAAACTATGATCAATTATTTAATTATTATCATTTGTTTAATTATTGTTAATTATTATTAATTATTTAATCATTGTTAATTATTTAACCATTAATTATTTAATTATCATTATTTAACTGTTGACAACTATATAATTATTGTTATTAAATTATGATCAATTATTTAATTATTAGTATTTAATTATTATTTATTTAATTATTGTTAATTATTTTATTATTATTAATTATTTAATCATTGTTAATTAATTAATTATTAAATTATTATTATTAATAACTGGTTAATCATAAAGCAATTATCAAATTATTTATTTCATTTATTAATACTATATACTTTTTTAGCAAATAATAACTGTATAAAAAATATATTATTATTATTATATTACTACCACTGCTAATAATGCTAGTAGTACACCTACCCGTTAGCTATTTTCTTCCAGGCACTAGGGCCAGTAGGTGGCTCCAGGTATACAGGCTGCAGCGCTTTCCATAGTGCATCACAGGTCTGCTTGATTATATTAGCAACAGTTGATCTCCCCAGCCTGTAGTGATCAGCAATACATTGGTAGCTGGTCCCTTCTGCTAAGTGGTGTAATGTCACTGCCAGTTTCAAGCCTGGTTCTAAACACTTTCTCATAACAGTGTCCTGACCTTGTATGAGTGGCAAGATTTTTTCCAAAATGAAGTCAAAGCTTTCTGGGCTCATTCGAAGGTACCTACTGTGACGATCACTATGCATTCTCATTTCTTGAATCAATGTATTATATATCCCCAATTCATCTCGGTGACGGTTAATGGGATGAACCCAATATCTTCTGGATGTTCGACGTTGCCTTCGTTGCAGGATGGTTCTTTTCTTCAATAGCAAAAGGTAGTAATAGTATCTGGCTTCATGATCATACATTTTGTTCGCGTTTTATTTTATTATTACTGTGTTGTCGAGGTTGTTGTACTAAAAAGTTATTCCGGATGTTTACTCGTCGCAGGGCTGCGCTTTCGTTTTTGCTTGTTGTTGATTGGCTGCTGCTACCAGCTCGTTATTATCGTTCGTATACGTGTGGCCGGCTATCAGTACATTCGTTGTTCGTTGAATTTACTCGTTATTGTCGTTCGTCGATTCGTTGTTGTTTTCACGAAGGTGTGGCCGGCCCTTAAGCCAAGCAAGCCATCGGAGGCATAGATAGAGGTATAGGTCAATGATGTGCAATAGCAATTAAAACCACATGGTTGGTCAGGATTGCGGTGGAGTATATAATGCTCACAATAGTAGCCTACTGCCTTCAAGTGTTGACTTTACTATTGAAATATATCCCCACCCCTCTCTTTCTAAGGGATTGTTTCTACACTTGACCGGCGTTCAGTCATGACAATGATAAAGCAACTTGTGCTAATAAACCACTTTTTACTAAAACAAAGCTGCAGTTGATAAACCTTCGTTGATGAAAATCACAGTGCAGTGCTATGGATGAGTTATTAGGTTGTAAATGAAAGATTACGATTGGAAAAATTAGTTGGTAAAATAATTATACGTTTTTAAATTTCTCATTAATGTATTACTGTTTTATAGACTAAATAAAGTAACCAAAAACTTGTTTTAATTCTATTTCTAATCAAAAAAAATGCATACAATAAATTCTGCATTAAAAATATTTCTAAAAGACTTTATAAACCGATATATTTTGTTATGGCAATCATTGTAAACACTAAACTGAAATCGAGAGCAGGTGTCGTCATTGCACAAAAAATTCAGCAAAACCTGGGCCTCTACCTATACCTCAATAGTGCACACGATCACATTTTGGAATGCATTGATGTCCGTCCTTGTGCATATATACACATGATTGTACATAAAAATTTATGCCCATATAAATATGTGAGTTCATGCATGTGGGCACATGTGCACACATTTTGAAATTATCTGTAACTATCTTTCGTGTTAGAACAGGTCTTTATTAGTCAGCAGAGACAAACTGACCAAAGAATCTAGTGCAACAACTAGACTATGAAAGGTGTGCAATAGCAATTAAAACCAAATGCTAATGACAAAAACGGCAAGTTAGCCCCCAACCCCCAGCATTATGAGTATTTGAAAGCAATGCATGTCCATATATGTGCTATGTCTATGTAACAGTAAATTGTTGTTTACAGCCATGTAGCCACACATATGTGTGATTCAACTCAATTAAATTTGAAATTTATATTTACATGCATTTAGTTCATATTACATACAACCATCCATAGGTAAAAACATGCCTACAAGCCTTTTTACTTTTTGTCCTAATTTGATAGTACCTAACGATTAGGATAACGCCTCAGTTCTATTATGTTTGTTTACAACCTGCATTTATAAATCATCATTTTTACCTAACAGCATGCAGCGTCATGAACAACTGGTAGAGATTCTTTTTTCATTGAATCTAGTATGCAGTTTTTTCACGAGATCGTAAAATATTGCCAAAGAGCAAAAACCGTGTTTTAGATTTGACTTGGGAAGATAATGTCCATCGTTAATCCATATATTCAAATTCGTGTTCAAAGCTCCTAATAATATCTCAGCAGTTTTCATAATGTTTAATGATTAGGTAGCTTGGCTTTTACTAAGTATCAGACTTCACTAAAACTAGGCAATCATCAGCAAATTAGCACAAATCGGTTTAGAGAGTGAATTGATCACATCAGTTGACTTAATTGAATTTAATAGTAGAAACATGTATATTTTTGAGAAATTAAATTGTAAATCTGTACATATAATTACCCAATCCAACCATATCTGACATGTTGGCCTGAAAAATAACGAGCTGGCTGCTTTGCGGGTATAGATGAGGCGATTGCTTAGAAGCAAAGTCAGTAATTTAGTTTATCAGTTCAGAAGGTCAATAGCTGAGGTAAATGCAAATCAAACATGGGATGTGGTACAGAAAAACTTTGTCAAACATACTGACCTAGATGTAAAAGGATAATGTGAAAACAATGTTTACCTTGAGTTATCTCAATGTCTCGTTTTTGCTCGATTGAAAACTAAATTTATGTGTGCAATAGATGCTAGGGAGACAATGCTAATTTTAGGGAACTTTCAGAGATTTTAGCAATTTTTGAAGATTAGAAAAAAATGTTGTACCTAAAAATCAGGTGAGTCCCTTACAAACCAAATGACATGACAGGTATGAAACCAATCGCTTCACCAAAGACAAGGATTAATAAATTAGTACACACAAACGTTCATCAATGTAAGCACGTGCTTTTTGCCTTGAAAAAAATACCAGGTTGTTGTAGTTATAAATTGAACTGACAAATTTCCCAAAAGAAAACAGATATCGAAGCAATAAAACTGTTAATCCTACACATGAGAGTCGTGCTAAAATGTATTTTGTTCACTTTCATCTGCAAGTTACTGACTGTAAAAATACCCTAACACACTTAGGAGGCCCACTTGGCTGTTTTTTTCTATTCGGAGCCCAAATTTTACTGAAGGAGCACATTGTGGGGGAAAACTGAATCTGCTCATCATCATTATCAAAGCCTAAAGTCAACACAGCAACCTACCCAGCAACTGCTGCAACGTATTAACATTTCACTACTAACAATCAAAAATTAGTCCTTAAGGCCTAATATTTTCATATAAAATTGATAAATGCAAACTCAGCTGAAACCATCAATCTGGCCGATTCACTTTCACTTTAGCTATTTTAGGCATCACAACTTATGACTGTTGACAACTGTTATGATGGCTCAAAAGTGCACTCTATGCACAGTATGAAGAGAAATGGTAAAAATTTTGTCACTATACGACTCACCAACCCAAAGCATCTCAACCTTCTGTTGCTTCAACCAAAAGGGAGCCTACTGCTCTACTGCTCGATATTGAAGTGAAGTTTTCACTCACTTTGAAACCCCGGGGTTTTATTTAAATTAGTATTATTCATTATATTTTATATCCAACAAACATTATTTTTGTTTGTTTGTAGCAAAGTATGGTGTATGTGAAACACTAGAAGTCGTGTTCACAATTTCCTTGATAACATATAGGTATCCCTTGAAAAAGGTGATATAACTCCATATGCAAATTTGAGAACTAATATATGTAAAAAGACTTCATTGCATGCAGTTGTTAGAGAAAACTTGCCAACAATTAAATCTTGATGTTAATGAAGTTAATAAGGATAATCAGTAAAAAATGAAAACACTGCAAATATTTTGAGAGATAAAATAGATGGATGCCAACCATGAGATTAAAGTATCAAAACTTTTAAACTAGAGAAAAATAGCTTCAAACCAAACAATTAGTTTTTAATTTTACCTTTTATAAAAAAAAATTTACGTGGATGGTATTAATCGACACCCACAAATATTAAAGCGGTGCAAAAAAATTAAGTGAAATTCCTGACAATCAGTCAAAGACGATTATCACGGATTAGCTAAAAATTTCAATGAATTTCTGGGATCTCGATCAACTCTCGTCAATTTTTCAATTGTAGCCACATGAAAAAATGGCATGCACAAATACCAACATCTATTTTATATGACCGATTTGAATCTGTTCAAGATACTCAGCTTTAATTTACTGCATCCAACATGCAATGTTACATTTTTATTGTGCCGATAATCTGGCAAGTTCATCTGAGCATTTTGGCTCTGTTATTATTTGAAAATCAGTGTACATTTGTTTACATATTTCAATTGCATCATAGAAACCCATTTCAACTCATGGGTAAGAGTAGGCAACTCTTGATAGGACTGAGATTAAATTGTTGCTCGATGAGCAAACAACTCCCAATGATTCTGATATTTCTCAATCCTGAGCTCGAAATAAATTTTAAATCTTCCAAAGACAGCTGTCATAACTTTGAACTAGAGTAGCTAAAGGACTTGGGCTATTTTCCTTACACAAGTAAATCATTTTCAACTATTTGTTAAATTTGATACACCAAGAAAATTAAAAAGCCTGCAAATGAAAGTTCTTTCAGTCAGTTTAAGTTTGCTGTATGCTATGTCACCCTAGATGTTATGCCTGGTGTCCAGATATATCTTCACTGAAATGCTTAAATAATACATTAAGAGACGTGTTGTTTTAATGGCCTAAGAATGTTAGTAGTAATATATGAGCAGATCTCCCTACCAAGTGTTTTTTGTGGGGTTAAAATCTGGGGTTATGCAATGGGTTACGGCGTTGGATGGATTCGCCGAGTTTATATTGTATTTCATTTGAGGAGTACTTGAGTGGCATTTGAGTGGCATTTAAGTGGCATTTGAGTTTTGATTATTTTTTTACTTAATTTGAACCTATATGGTATATAGATTCTGAATGTATGGCATTTAAGTTATGATAATTTTTTACATAATTGTATACATAATTATAACTCATAGGGTGTCTAGATTTTGAATGCGAGGCAATTAAGGTTTGATAATTTTTTGTAATTCCGACTCATATGATATCTTGAGAGAGAGGAGAGAGAGGAAATATATCTACAATGAATCAATACAGTGATTAAAAATGAAACAATATGTGAATATATACATTTATTGTGTAATAAGTAGGGAAAATCTCATATAATATAGCTAGAGTCAGTAAATACTAAGTAACTGAAGTTTTTAGCCATTTCAACTGGATAAAAAAGTACAGTCACTCGTATAATGCTTGGGATAGGAAGATCTTCAAATATTTTGCAAACCGGAACTTTTGGTGAGTTAATCACTTGAGAACCTTCAGACTTTTCTATGAATCATTATATGATTATATACACTTATTGTATAATAAGTAGGGAAAATCTCTCCATATAATATAGTTAGAGTCGGTAAATAGTAAGTAATACAAAACAGTACAACTTGTAATGTCAATCAATACACAGGCTTTTTTATACATTCATTATCCGCTTGAGACTACCTGTTGTCAGCATTTGATATTGAGTTTACATACCATCAACACCAAGCTGTTCATCAAAATCTTGTAATTAGTTTTCTAGGAATTCCTTAAGAACTTCATCCTCATTATTCGTTTTTGTTAGCACCTCATTGGAATTTGTTTGTGTGCAATATTGCTCCCAATCACTAGCGTTGGTTGAAGAAATGAAGACAACATTGTGGTATGGAATAGGATTTCCATTCTTACTCTGTTTTCTTCCTTTGTAAATCATCACACCAGGTGGTTTGTATTCGCGTGAAAATAAAATTTGTATTCCCGCAAAAGCAACAGTTTCTATTCGCAGGAAAATAAATTATTTATTCCCGCGAAAGCAACAGTTTCTATTCGCGTGAAAATAATTTATTTATTCCCGCGAAAGCATTGGATTGTATTCGCGTGAAAATAAAATTTGTATTCCCGCGAAAGCAACAGTTTCTATTCGCGTGAAAATAAATTATTTATTCCCGCGAAAGCATTGGTTTTCGCGTGGACAAAATTCTGATTCATAGTTATATTATAAAGAAGGTTGGTATTCATAGAGTTCAACCAGTGCAACTTTACCTATTTAAGAGCCACTGTTTTCACACAGAAAGCATCCAGTTCTACAACAGTGATCGGAGGAGCAACATCTACTACTACATCCATTGACTATTAAAAGTTTTTCTGTGTGAATTTGAAAATTTTCATTGAACTTAAGACTTAATTATCTGACTTAATTATCTCACTTAATTTTTTGTCTACTTAAAAAGTAATGCTTTCACACAATAAATCACTTGTTCTAACAACAGTAACTGAAGCCTCAACATCTACTATATAATATACCAACTGACTACTAGGAGTTTTATTCACAAGGTAAAATTTATTAGCTGAGACATTTAACTTACCTTTTTATGTGTTATTGTCACTTCTATTAAAAAGTAATGATTTTATTGTTATTATAGTGCTATGGAAACAGAAGAGGATGATACTGATGTAGACATACACAAGGAATGGGAATGGCTCATGAAAAATCAAAATGATATCAGTTTTTCAAACGCTGATAATGAATACATGAATGATGAATGCAATGCTGAATATGAAAATGAAATGGAGATGGAACTTGAAAATGCTTTTCAAGACAAACCTTCGACTTTTCAAGTTTCAGCAACTACTGAAAATACAATAGCCTTTGATAAGCAGTAAGTTTTTAAAATCACAAATTAATAACATTAGTAGAGTAATTTTTTTGCTGTTTTTTTTTTATACTCATCTCATGAATCAGCAAAAATAATGCGTTATCTCTTTATTGTAGACAGGACTCAGAATATCAGAGAATTAATGTAAAAGAGGGAGTTGGGAATTCATGTCATAGTACACAGTAAGTTTTTAAAAACCTAACTAATAATAATGTTTGAGCCTTTTTTCCTAATTCCATTTTAAAAATTAATTGATAATGGTGTTTAAGTCATTTTTTCTTCTGTTACATTTTATATAAAATGTATGTGAATGTTTTATAGAACAACTATTATGTGTTAACATTTCTATTGTAGACAAAGTTTAAATTATCGGGAGGAGAATGTAGAAGAAAAAAACCCTGAAATTTCCCCTAATTGGAAATGGTTAGAAGAAAATCTCATTTGTTTTCGTTTACCCGATGAAACAATCAATCAAATAGGATTTGGTGCTGAGCCTTCACCACCAAAGACTAGCATAATAGCTCAAGATATAGAGCCGGTTGTGGAGGAGATAGTTGAAGAAAATGAGAATGATCCAATGATAGAAAATGAAGAAGAAGAAGAAGAAGAAGAAGAAGAAGAAAAAGAAGAAGAAGAAGAGGAAGAAGCACAAGAGGAAGAACAAGAAGAAGAAGAAATGGAAGATTTAAATTTTGAAAGACCTACCCGAGCATCAACCCTAGGTATTGTTGATGATAGCACAGCTCCAACTTTTCAAGATGAAGAATGGGATGATTTGATAGCTAGATATTGGGGAGCTATGAAAACGAAACATAGAGCTGGAAAAGTCATAGAACTTTTAAATGTAAGACTTTGGGATGGGATTCCAAGAGACCAAGCTGATACCTACCAAAATGACTATCATGATTCAAGAGTGTTAGAATTGCTAAAAAAAGTTTGGAGACAATTGAGCTCGAGAGCAAAAGTCAACTGTAGCGTAGGTTGTATACTAGAAAATAAAAATGATGGTGAACTCCGATACTTTCACTCATCATCAAACAATGCTACCGTATATCCAAAAGCTAAACTGATTGAAACTGAAGGAGATCTTGATGACTTCTTTGTTGATGTTATGGAGACTGATCATCGTACAAATAGCTTGAGACGGAGACCAAATACGACTTGGAGATTGATGTTAATCACAAACATTTCGTTTTATTTCTACAAACTACTCGGAATGGGAAAAGTTGGATCACCACCAGAGCATTTACCCTCTCACCTCCTTAACAACAGACACATACGAACCATGTTAAAAAACACAAAAGGAAAACGAATTACCGACAATCTTTGTTTTTTTAGATGTCTAGCATTACACAAAGAACTACAAAAAAACGGTGGAATTGCAAAAGATCCGATAATTAAGGAGGTGAAGGAGTACCAACAACAATATCATAGTTTCATCTATGGTGATAGTGGTAAAAGGTGTGATGGGAAAGGAGTGACAGAAGCTGATTTATTGCTTTTGGAGCGAGCATTTCAACTGAAGATAACAGTGTTTTCTTTAAATGATGATATGACTTCAACAGTTATTTGGAATTCAAACTCCAGTTATAAGGAGAATCTATATTTGGATCTTTATATCAATCACTTCAGTCTTATTACAAACTTGGAAGGATATGTCAAAGCCTACAGATGTCCAACCTGTTCTACTTGTTATGATAGATTGGGGAATCTGAAAAGACACAGATGTTCAATCGCAGAGGCAACAACTATGCAGTTTTCTGGAGGGCAATACAGTCCTACTGCTACAATATTCGACAAACTGAAGGTTCAATTCGGGATAGATATCGGGTCAGATGATTCCTTAAGATACTATCCATTTTTTGCAACATTCGACATAGAGTGTTTGTTACCTAATTGCGAAAAAGATCGAGATACAGACACAACCATTCACACGAATGAGCATAAACTTTTAAGTATTTCAATTTGTTCAAACGTACCAGGCTTCAACAACCCGCGCTGTATTGTCAATAATGGGGATGATGATGAATGCGTTGGAAAGTTCATTGAATACTTGGATGATATTAGTGAAGAATCATATAGCCGATTGGAAAAACAGTTTTCGCGAATCATAAAACAGATAGAAGGTGAATTACAACGACTGGAAGAAGCTGAAGAAAAGTTTCGTAGTGATTTTGAAAAAAATCGTTTCAGACGTAGAACAGGAGCTGAAAAAGTTCTGGATGATTTGTACAGCTATATGAAAAAACTCCCTATTCTAGGTTTCAATTCACAGACTTATGATGTCAATGTGATGAAAGGAAAACTGCTTCAAAAATTGAAAGATGTCTCCGACACAGATTTTGATTTTGTTATAAAAAAAGGAACCAAGATGCCTGTTATCGGAATAGGATCTTTTTTGTTTTTAGATTGTACAAACTTCATCGCTCCTGGATATAGCTATGAAATGTATTTCAAAGCATACAAATGTGAAGCCGGAAAAGGATTTTTTCCTTATGAATGGATGAAAGACTTGGAACAACTTAATCAAGAACATCTACCTCCAAGAGAAGCTTTTTACAGTTCTTTAAAACAAAAGAATATCAGTGAAGAAGAGTACATAATTTGTCAAGAAGCATGGAAAAATAACGACATGAAGACAATGAGGGATTTTTCAAAATGGTACAACAACTTGGATGTAAAACCATTTGTTCAAGCGTTGGAAAGACAAAGATCGATCTACAGAGAGCATGGGATTGATATGTTAAAAGATGGTATATCTTTACCAGGATTAGCGATTCGATGGATGTTTAACAAAGCTCCTCAACCACCCCCTCCATACCTCTCTACATACTTGAATTTTGATGAACTTGGTAACTCGTTTCGTCAGACTCTCCCAATTTGTCTGATTGACAACTGCAATGCAGAACTTTATCCTCTAATAAAGAAAAACATAGTTGGTGGGCCAAGTCTAGTGATGCATAGATATCACGAAAAAGGTATAACTAAAATTAGAGAACATTGGTTGGGAAAAGAAGCAAAGATTAGTGATAGAATCTATGGAGTTGATGCAAATGCGCTCTATTTATGGTGTATGATGCAATCAATGCCTACTGGCTATCCTCGAAGAAGAAAAATCGAAAACTCCTTTGTCGCTGAACCAGTAAAATTTAGCAAGATAGCTCATAGCTGGTTACAGTTCCAAATGTTCTCAAAAAAAATCAATATCAGACATCAGCTCAATGGAGGAGAAGTTACTCTCGGACAGCGAGGATTACCAGTTGATGGTTTCTGTGTTGAAAATCGTCATGTCTTTCAATTCCACGGACGTTTTTGGCATGGACACGACTGCTCTTATAACAACGCTAAAGAGCAAGAGCTTCAAGCTAGTGGAAGAAAATCAAAAGCAAATCTGTTTAAAACTACGATGGAAAATGAAGAATATCTTCGAGCATTAGGTTACACTGTAATCTCGATTTGGGAGTGTGACTGGATGAAGCGTGTAAAAACTCATACAAATTTACAAAAATTTGTCAACTCGTTTTACAATTCTTTCTACCCTAAAATACTTGAAAAAAAGCTGAATCAAGAAGAAGTGTTGGAGAGAGTTCAATCAGAAGAATTCTTCGGATTTGTTGAATGTGACATCGAAGTTCCTGAGGAAGAGGAAGAAAAGTTCTCCGAAATGCCTCCGATTTTTAAAAATACGATGTTAACCAGAGAACACTTGAGCGATGAAATGGAAGTCTTTGCTGAAGCCGAAGGTTTTTTAAAGACTCCTCAACGCTCATTAGTTGGAAGTATGTACGGAGATAAGATATTGCTAATGAGTCCTTTGTTGAAATGGTACTTGAAACAAGGATTGAAAGTCACCAAAGTTTATCAGCTAATAGAATATATTCCTAGAAAAGCTTTTGAAGCTTTTGGAACATCGGTTTCAGACGCTAGGAGAATGGGAGATGCAGACCCTAGTCAAGAATTACTCGCTACTACTAGCAAGTTGGTAGGAAATGCTGCTTATGGAAAAACAATCACTGATAAAGAAAAACATACCACCATCAAGTTCATCGAAGGCGCCATAAAAGCTTCATTTCGTATCAGAGGAAACAAATTTATCGCCATGGAAGAGATAGCAGATGATTTTTATGAAATCGTGACCTGTAAACAGCTAGTAAGTTTTAAAACAATTATTTTGCAATTCAAAATTTATATTCCACAAGTTTACTTTGCTAATCAGTATCACCATCATTTCAGCTAACTATGAATGTTCCAGTACACTTGGGTTTCTCCGTGCTACAGTATGCTAAACTGAGAATGCTACAGTTTTACTACGACTTTATGGATAAGTAAGTAAAGCCTAATTCCCTACTATTATCATGTATAAGTAAGTAAAACTTCCAAATAATTGAAGCAATCTTTTTATTTATAGATATATTGACAAAAGTGATTTTCAATATGTTGAAATGGATACAGATAGCGCATACATGGCGTTGAGCGGAACATTAGAAACACTGGTAAAACCAAGTATGAAAAAAGAGTTTTACAATGAATATGGTGATTGGTTTCCACGACCATACTGTGACAAACATAGAGATGGATTTTTAAGAATCAAAACAATGGGTTTAGAATGGAGCATGCAAGAATGTTGTGAAAAAGTACTAAAACATGGAAAAAGAACACCTGGATTGTTTAAAGAGGAATTTACCGGAGATGGAATTGTTGCTCTTAACTCTAAATCCTATTATTGCTGGGGAGAAAAAGGAAACAAGTTTAGCTCAAAAGGTTTGAACAAACGAATTAATCAATTGAACAAAGACAGTTATCTAAATGTATTGAACACAAAAAAGTCGTTTATGGGTAAAAATCGAGGATTTGTTGTAAAGGATAAAAAAATGTTGACATACAAGCAAATAAAGCGAGGACTCACATATTTTTATGCTAAAAGACGAGTGTGTTCTGATGGAGTATCTACCGAACCTACTTTGGCTTAAATAAAAACCTTCATAATAGTCTTCTTTTTAGAATAGTTACTATAACTATATATATATATATACAGACTTGATCTCAAAATGCTGATGATATGTAGTCTCAAGTGAATAAATGAAGGTTATAGTACTTTGTACTACATAAAATTTACAGTCAATTTTAATAGATATAATGTTTTCTATTACAATTATTTCCCAAATACTGTAAATTTTAACCATATAGAAGGCTAATTTGAGGATTTTTTAAGATGCGATGTAAAGGAAAAGACTTTGCATTGATTATCATTACAAGACCTGGTGCTTTGTATTACTTAGTCTTTACTGACCCTAGCTATATTATATGGGAAGGTTTACCCCTGCTTATTATGTAATAAATGTATATAATCATATAATGTTTCATTTTTGATCAATATAGTTATTCAAGTTAGATATAACTCCTCTCTCCTCTCTCTCAAAATACTATATGAGTTCGAGTTATGTAAAAAATTATCAAAATCTTAAATACCATACATTCAAAATCTAGCTGCCATATGAATTCAAATTAGGTAAAAAATAATCAAAACTCAAATGCCACTTAAATGCCACTCAAATGCCACTCAAATACCTCTCAAATGAAATACAATATAAACTCGGCGAATTCACCCAACGTCGTAACTCATTGCATAACCCCCAAGACCAGATCCACAAAAAAACACTTGGTAGGGAGATCTGCTCATATATTACTACTAATGTTAAGTACTGATGATGGAACTTTTTGGAATAATGTTAACAACACATCTTTGGGAAGAATTTGTACAAAATTAGTTTGGATGTCTTGCCCAATGTCAATATGACATCTGAAATATGGTTGCTAAAATTTTTGGACCTGATGTTTTCAATAATCATTCGTGTGAAAAAATAAAAGTGTTTGATGCTGACATTACATTAAGAGAAGGATAGCTAACTTCAAATTTATGTTATTTGCTTGTCGCATGAACAACAACAAAATTAAAATGCATAAAAACACATTAAAGTGAATGCTATCTCTATTTTTCACTAATTTTAGTTTTGGACTTTTTCGAGAACAATTCAAAACATGTTAAGTCTATGTTAACCTTGTGTGTGAGGTATATAATGTAATGAAAAAACATTAATAAAGCGTTAAGGGAAACGTAACTACACCGCGTAAAGAAAAAAAATTAGAACGGTCATTTGCACAATGTGTTATTATCAATATTTCTGGAAATCTGTTCACAAACATTTGAATAACCTGCAGAATAACTTTATATTAGCGTTTAATGCACTCTTTATAAAATGTTATGAAAAAACATTAAAAGAATGATAAATAACTATAATGTTCTGAAAAACAAACATTAGAATGAACGTTAGTACAATGTGCTATTAATGTTATTTCCAAACATCTGGTAACAAACATTCAAATAACCTCAGGAACAACGTCATATAAGCATTTTGGTACAACAATTGTTGAACATTATGATAAAACATTCAAACAACGTTGAGGGTAACATAACTATAATGTCTAGGAAAAAACGTTAGATTGAACATTCGTACAATGTACTATTAATGTTATTTCTAGACATTTGTTCACAAACATTCAAATAACCTCAGGAACAACATCATATTAACGTTTTAGTACCATGTTTATAAAACGTTATGAGAAAACGTTCAAATAACGATGAGGGTAACATAACTGTAATGTTTAAGAAAAACGTTAGAGTGAACGTTTGTACAATGTACTATTAATGTTATTTCTTGACATTTGTTCAGAAACGTTCAAATAACATCAGGAACAACATCATATTAACGTTTTGGTACAATATTTATAAAACGTTATGAGAAAACGTTCAAATAACGTTGAAGGTAACATAACTATAATGTTTAGGAAAAACGTTAGAGTGAACGTTTGTACAATGAACTATTAATGTTATTTCTAGACATTCGTTCACAAACATTCAAATAACATCAGGAACAACATCATATTAACGTTTTGGTACAATGTTTATAAAACGTTATGAGATAACGTTCAAATAACGTTGAAGGTAACATAACTATAATGTTTAGGAAAAACGTTAGAGTGAACGTTTGTACAATGTACTATTAATGTTATTTCTAGACATTCGTTCACAAACATTCAAATAACGTTGAAAACAACATTATATTAACATTATTGTACGACGTTTACAGAATGTATGTACAAATGTTGTGCCAAATGTTTATATAACATTCAATGTATGTTAATTCCAAATGTTAGCCTGGACGTTATTTTGTAATGTTTATGAAACGTCTTAAAAACGTAAGTTGCGAATGTTACATTAAGTGAACGTTAGCTAACGTTACATAGACGTTATTTGCTTGTTGGGAAGCCACTCCAAACATCAGAGAGTGACTCCGAATCTACTATGGCTCGGAATAGGTGGACCGCCCTAAAAAAGGTCATCCCGGGCAACCCATCTTTGTCTACCCAGTCGCCGCCCAAAAATGAGAGAGAAAACGAGTAAGAGACAACTCTTCAATCCTCCCACACCCCTCAGTTATTCTTGTCTATATATATATTTTAATTAGAGACTCCGTCGCTAATGAAGCGGAGTATGTGGGAGATTTGTATGATAAATAGTGCTAACCCCCCCCCAACCCCCCCCCCCCTTTACACCCCTGGTTCCCTTAGTAATGAGTCATTACCCCGCCAGAGCCCTACCTCCCCCGGGGTTATTCCGAATCCCCTGAAAAAGGGATACCGGCGGCCTCGGGTCGCTATCCCCCTATAAATATCAAACTTTGGCTATCCCGAACCTACCCCGAACCACCCCGAACCACCCCAGATTGGGGTCAGGACCCCGATCCGGGATCCAACTACATTGATCCTAAGAGCCTGTGCCTCCCTGAAGGGGATACGCTTCACAGAATGGAGACCGGAGCCTTCCTTCTCCCAAGATCCCAGACTAGGATGTGGTCTACCCTTATAAGGAGTGGAAGATTTGTGTTGCAGAAAAGAGCGGGAACTGAAGTCTAGTCCCCAAGCTACCATCTGCTCGCTCCATGATTGGGTCACCTTGTTATTGTTTGCTGTGTTTTATGTTATGATTGGCGCATTCTTGTATTACCTATTGTCATTGGTTATGCCTTATATGGTAATGAAGTTGTACCCTTTTTCTCTATAAATAGAGCTGCTGTGCCTTGGGCAGGCAGTTGTCATAGTGTAAGTACCCCTTTTACTTGTTGATAATAAAGTATATGTATTGAGAAACACACTTCTAGTACGTTTGAGTCGAGGACTCTGTGAGTTGTTAGTGTCATTTGATATAAAGATGAGAAGGAGTGGAAGGAAGAGAGAGGAAAGTCCGTTGTGGCAGTTAATAAAACACACAAATCTATTACATTATAACAGCCTGTGCTTATTGGTTAACCAATCAGAGTCATAATCTACATTATAACAGCCTGTGCTTATTGGTTAACCAATCCGAGACATAAGCTACATTATAACAGCCTGTGCTTATTGGTTAACCAATCAGAGACATAATCTACATTATAACAGTCTGTGCTTATTGGTTAACCAATCAGAGACATAATCTACATTATAACAGCCTGTGCTTATTGGTTAACCAATCAGAGACATAATCTACATTATAACAGCCTGTGCTTATTGGTTAACCAATCAGAGTTATAATCTACATTATAACAGCCTGTGCTTATTGGTTAACCAATCCGAGACATAATCTACATTATAACAGCCTGTGCTTATTGGTTAACCAATCAGAGACATAATCTACATTATAACAGCCTGTGCTTATTGGTTAACCAATCAGAGTTATAATCTACATTATAACAGCCTGTGCTTATTGGTTAACCATTCAGAGACATAATCTACATTATAACAGCCTGTGCTTATTGGTTAACCAATCAGAGACATAATCTACATTATAACAGCCTGTGTTTATTGGTTAACCAATCAGAGACATGCTGGCAGTTTGATCATCTACTAGCTAGCTGTTACTATGACTCAGTCCCACTGCTCTAACTCCTAATATTTATGCAGAACCTTTCTGTGGTCCACTGGTCTACTTGTATTTATTGTATATGTTTGTTACTTGATTATTCTAATCTCTTAGTTGTTTCACACTACACAAATATATAAATGCTGAGGCTTCTAGCTTTCTCTGGTGATGATCTACTGAGTGTAACTGAATGATTAGACTCTGCCATATTGAATAAATGCTGTATAACTTTACATTATATATATTAATTACCATTAACTACACATTAATATTTTTGTCTCTATTTAGACTTGTATAGTTTAGATTAACAAAATCTAAAATTTGTCAGCTAGAGTTCACAATCTGATAAAACATCACTTAAATTCCAATGTTGGTAGGCGCATAGATGATGTCATCACTTGAGGCCATCATCTATTGCATTTCGTTAATCAATGCTGCTTGTTTGTTTGAACTGTACCTCAAGCGCAACCCTAAATACGAGCTGTGTATGAAAATTTGGCGGAACAAGTCTATAGAAACTGGCGGTAAGCTGATTAATATTGTAGTGGATTTTGGGGGACAGACCAAACGTCCACCAACAACACCTCACTCCAGAGGTCAACTTCTAACAGAGGAGTATACCGACTCCACAACTGTTCTCAGAGCCCGCGGCTCAAATGCACAACTCAATGTCTTGTTGAGTATACCATAGTTTATTATACGAGCATAACCCAGCAAGGTATAATAACGGTAAATGTATTATGCTACTTGGCTCAATCACAAGCAGAATCCCAATACAATACAAAGAATAATGAGAAGTGTTCTGCCTATTATAGGCAGAACAGGGGAAAACATAGGCCCAAATAAGGAGGCAACCAATCAGCAATAGCAGGAAGTAATTGCACTAATCAAAACATGAGATATAAATAATATGATCCAAACATTGGCTAATACAAGGTTCAATATGCAAGGCGCCCAGAAGTGGGGGGCGGAGCTTATCAGTCAATATTGCTGATTCATGATGGTGCAATGAGTAGCTCTAGTTCCTGGTCCTAATGGCTTGTGGTCCTTGGCTTTGGTCTTGTCTGAGGACAGCTAAGCTGCAAAATCGGGCTCCTGCATCTTTGGTATCAATTTAGGTTCTCAGGCTATAGTGGTTCTTCCCTCACCGACCAGGTATAGGGCCGGTAGTGACACTTCAGGGCCGGTAGTGCATGCTGCAGAGCTAGCAGTGTGTGCTGCAGGGCCGGAAGTGTGTGCTGCAGGGCCGGTGGTACCTCTGCAGGGCCGGCAGTAAATACTGCAGGGCAGGTAGTAAATACCACAGAGCCGGTAGTGTTTCTACCGGCTTACTTGCCAGTTGTCATGTCTTGACAATTAGGGAAGTTCCCTTTTTACTGTATTGCTATTGGTCACTTGTTTACTGATGACTCATATGATGTTGCCAGCTAGATAGCTGCACTTTTTGGCTGTACACTGTTTAACCTGGTTGTGTGCTAATAAATAGAAATGCATGTATTGTATAGGCATCTTTTCAGTAACAATATATAACAACTGGCGACGAGGATAAAACTATCATTGTGGCAGGAGTAGGGAGACTTGATGAATTCGACCCGAAATCCGGTCGTTGGACAACATACAAGATGCGTATGGAGTGCTGGTTAAGAGCCAACAAGGTGACGCAGGCACAGCCAAAGCTTGACTGTTTTATAGCTGTCGTGGGGTGCAAGACTGTTGAGCTGTTAGTCAGTCTTTGCACACCTGAGCTGGTCACAGATAAGACTTATGAGGAGCTTCTTCAGAAACTAGATGCTTACTATGACAGCTCAGTAAACAATGTAAATGAAAGTGTGAAGTTTGACATGAGAATGCAGCAGGAGCATGAGTCAATAAATGAGTATATAGTGGCTATTAGTGAACTCTCAATCAACTGTGGCTTTGGAAATGGTGACGCCTTGTTCAACCGTTTACGTAACAGATTGATCACTGGTATAAGAGATGGCAGTATACGTGAAGCTTTGCTACGAGAAGCTTCAAACGCCGATCCGCTAATGTGGGATAAGGCAAAGAAACTGGCTGTGTCTATGGACAGCATACATCTCTATCCTGGCAAGTCTGGTATAAATTCCGCTTGTGTAAACAAAGTAGACGGTGCTAAGGTAAGCCACTATAACTCTAGTTCAAATGCTGATGCTGCCAAGAAGGGTCATGGTTCCAAACAATCTTGCTTCAGGTGTAATGGCAATCATGAGCCTAGAAAATGCAGGTTCAAGAATGCTAGATGTCATTTTTGCTCCAAGGTTGGTCACATCAGGCCAGCCTGTAGAAGTATGGCGGAGGCGTCTAAAGTGGGGGAAGTAACCGCCACTGATGGAGAGCAAACTGTAGAAAACTTGTATACTGTGAATGATGGTGGTAGGCCAATGTCTAAACCCGCATATTATGTAACTGTGAATGTGTGCAATATACCAGTAAGGTTTACTGTCGACACAGGATGTGGCGTTACGCTAATCGACGAGACTATCTACAATACACATTTTAGTGACATTCAACTTAAACGGTGTAGCACTACTCTAAAGGCATATAGTGGCCATGAGATAGAGACAATTGGTGAATTTCGTTCTAGCGTAGAGTATAACAGACAAACTAGTGATAAACTTTGTCTGATAGTGGTAAAAGGTAGCGGTCCTGCGTTACTAGGCCGCGAGTGGTTGTCGGTGATTAGAGTAAACTAGCCAGAGATTGTGTGCATGGTCGATCCTGAACCCAAGTACGAATTAACTCACTTGTTATCGAAGCATTCTTCTGTATTTGCTAGTGGGTTTGGTAAAATCAGAGGATACACAGCCACCATCACACTGAAACCTGACGCAAAGCCGAAACATCACAAAGCTTGGTCTGTAACGTATGCACTACGTGAGGTTGTAGCTAGTGAGATACAGAATCAAGTAGCTAGTGGTGTACTCAAACCTGTAGATCATAGTGATTGGGCATCGCCGTTAGTCATTGTGCCCAAATCATCGGGTAAGGTTCGAATTTGTGCTGACTATAAGGTGTCACTAAACAGGCAAATTGAAGATCATGTATATGTATTACCTACAATAGAAGACATATTGTCGCAACTAAAAGGAGACAAATTCAGCAAGATCGATTTAGCAAATGCCTTTTTACAGCTACCCGTTTATGAGGAGTCACAAAAAGTGCTCACCATGACTACTTTGCAAGGATTGTTTCAACCGACAACATTGCCATTTGGTGTAAAAACATCTCCTTTGATGTTTCAACAAGTGATGGACACTATACTGCAGGGGTTAGATGGGTGTGTGTGCTATATCGATGATATATTGATAACAGCAGAAGACGACTCTAAGCATTTGCAGTTACTAGATAAAGTACTAGCACGTCTGGTTAAACACGGTATTCACGCTAACAGGGACAAATGTAGCTTCATGAAAAATGACATAGAGTATCTAGGCTACAAAATTGGCAAAAGCGGTGTGTCACCAATACCAGGACGAGTCAGTGCTGTACTAAACGCTCCTAATCCGACAGGTCGTGAACAACTAAAAACATTCTTAGGCATGGTCAGCTACTATGCGAAGTTCATCCCAAACAGATCACACCTCCTAGCTCCGTTATATCGCCTGCTGCGTGATGATGTTGGATGGAAGTGGACTGCCAACTGCGATGAAGCTGTACGTGAGGTAAAGTCCATACTTACCAGTGGCCAGATACTAGCTCACTATGACTGTAATAAAGAGCTTCTACTGGCATGTGATGCATCACCGGTTGGTGTCGGTTGTGTTCTTTCACAAATGGTTGATGGTGTTGAAAGACCAGTTGCTTATGCATCGAAGACGCTAACCCCGGCTGAAAAAAAGTACCCACAGATAGAACGGGAGGCTTTGGGTATCGTCTATGGAATTCAGCGTTTCCAGAAGTATTTGTACGGTAGGAGGTTTAGGCTGATAACTGACCATAAGCCGCTAACAGCAATATTCGGAGACCAGAAAGGAGTTCCCGCTCTGGCAGCCCTGAGACTGCAGAGGTGGGCTGTACTTTTAGGTGCTTATGACTATGAGATAGTGTATAGGAGGTCCGAAGAGAACTCAAATGCCGATTACTTGAGCCGTTTTGTAGTTGAGAAACCAGAGGATGGACAAAATGTTGAGAGCACAGATAACTGCTACTCGGTTGTGTGTGACTTGCCTCTCAATTACAAAGACATTGCCAAGTCTACTAAAGCTGATCCAGTTCTGACCAGAGTTCTAGATTTCATTATGAATGGATGGCCAGAGGAAGTTAACGAGGACTTGAAGGTGTTTCAGAAGCGGAAGCTAGAATTGACGTGTGAGGATGGATGTATTCTTTGGGGTTCGAGAGTTGTGATCCCTGACAAGCACAGGGCACAGGCCTTAGAAGAACTTCACTCACAGCACTTTGGTATAGTGCGTACCAAGTCTCTAGCTAGAAGTTATCTGCGGTTTCCAGGCTTGGATTTGGCTATAGAAGGAATGATCAAATCGTGTAGTACATGTCAAACAGTACAACATGAACCGCCAGCTACAGTTAGACCATGGATATATCCTGACTTACCGTGGTACCGACTACATGCCGACTTTGCTACATTCAAGGGCAAAAACTATCTGATATTGGTGGATTCACATTCTAAGTGGCCAGAAGCAATAGAGATGTCTTCGACCACTAGTGCTGGTCTAATACTAGAGCTACAAAGAGTGTTCAGTACTCATGGCTTGCCTGCTATACTCGTAACTGACAACGGACCACAATTTGTTAGCAGGGAGTTTGAGGAGTACTTACGACGAAATGGTATCCGTCACTGTACGTCACCACACTATCATGCTGCATCAAATGGGCAGGCAGAACGAACTGTACAGACAGTGAAAGGTATGCTAAAGAAGATAGTAGCTGACAACAAGGACATCCCTGGACTCATATCGGATTATCTTCTGAACTACCGTAACACTACTCATCCGTTGACTGGTAGAAACCCAGCCGAGCTACTTATGAAACGCCAGCTTCGTACTCGCCTATCACTAGTAAAACCTGGCAAGACACTGGAGATACAATCTAGTCAAACCGACAAGGTTAGAGACCATGGCAGAGATTTTAAGCCATCACAAACCGTGCGTGTAAAATCAAACACTGGACTATATGAGCTTGGCAAGATTGTAAAAGTGCTAGGTCGTAACCGATTTCTAGTTCGTGTTAGAGGCCGTATCAAGTATACGCATATCGATCACCTCCAGCATACAGAGGAGGTAGAAGACTAACAAACAGTTCATTTACTGGCATATTATGCGTGTTTAACATTCTTGTGTGTTACTGTTGTATTTCTTGTTTTTTTATTAAATAGTATGTAGCATGCATATGCTCATGTTTGTGACATTACTAATTAGTCGTGGAGGAGTTGTCATGTCTTGACAATTAGGGAAGTTCCCTTTTTACTGTATTGCTATTGGTCACTTGTTTACTGATGACTCATATGATGTTGCCAGCTAGATAGCTGCACTTTTTGGCTGTACACTGTTTAACCTGGTTGTGTGCTAATAAATAGAAATGCATGTATTGCATAGGCATCTTTTCAGTAACAATATATAACACAAATGACTGATAGATAAAGAACTGCTGTTTGGAGATATCTAAATTCTCCTCAAAC